>JASCZW010000059.1:0-223647 GCA_034211315.2 Aedes japonicus | reverse complement strand
CCAAATCACAACGGCAAACAGAACTTGGCAGCAAAATCACGGGCTCGACGTTTGTACTGCGAATATTTGACGAAGTTTTCATGCGTTGTTATAGACGATGAATCTTATGTCCTGGAGGATTACAAGCAGCTTCCAGGACTGGTTTTTTATTCTGCTATGGCCAGAAATGCTACAGTTGAGCATTTCAGAATGAAGAAGGCATCGAAATTTCCCAAAAATACCTTTTGTGGCAAGCAATTTACACGTGTGGCAAAAAGAGTAAATCTTTCGTCACTACAGGCACAATCAACAAGGAGATCTATCAGAAAGAGTGTCTGCAGAAGCGATTGCTACCCTTCATCAAAAGTCACAAAGAGAAACCTTTGTTCTGGCCCGATTTGGCATCATGCCGCTATGCTTAAACTATGATGGAGTAGTACCAAGCAAACCAATTGAAAATTGTACCAAAAACCTCAAACCCGCCAAATATTGGGCTCTGATGTAGTGGAAGCTTTCTGGAAAGAAGCAAGGAATCAACATTTCCAGCGAATTTGGACAAAGATGGCTTCTACGATTTCTGAAGAGTCTATCAAACCCTAATGGACGGAGTTTAGCGCAAAGTACGAAAATTTTATGCAAATACCGAAAAACTATGTTTTGTCTTCACTAATTGTTAAAACACATCCCAGGAATCTGAAAAAAAACAACTACGACGCAAATATAATGCGAAATGTATGTTTTATGCATGTTTTGTGGTGTCCGGATTATTGCGGATACAGATCTTATTGTGAAATACTCTGTTGCATATTGTAAAGTACACTTGAAAATTATTTATTCAAAATTCTCTTCTTTGGAAAAACTTATCAACGATGTCTTTCAAAAGTTCAAAAGATGATAGTACTGCCCAACTAAGTAATATTGACAATTCAGCTTTATTAAGTTTTATTACAGTTTTATGAAAGCCACAAGAATTCAATTTGGTTTTAATAGCCAGTTTACAACGATATTGAAAATTTGTTTTCTCAAATTCCTTCTACTCCCATTTATGGTTTTATTCCCACCTTATGTACTCGTAAAATTATGTTTTGAAGTACCGTTTTAGGACCATATAATCTTATTATGGTCTGTTAGAAACGCATTTATATCATTCTACTTACAGTAAATGCAATAAACAGCAAATTGGCATTGAGAGTAATCACCATAAACAACTACTCCAGTAGTCGTTTCTTAAAAACTTCACGTTTTTTGGAAAGTTTTGGAGACCCTCATGAACCTTACAAAAATATGTAGAATTAAGCACTAAAGGGTGTACCGTTTAAAATCCGTACACACTCTTATTGATATACCTTTTGAACTTTTGTAGCCATAGTTTACTGTGTATTATTTACACTCTGTGAGTTGATTTCACCAGGTGCGCCAAAATTTTCGAAATGGTGAAGAATGAACTCTAGGTATGTATGTATGTATGGTAGCCACCATCCCCTCTAGCCCTTGGCTTGGATGCAGCTCCACTTAACAGCAAGATCAAATTGGGCCACCGATCTGAATTCGCACTATCTGTAGGGCCAAAAACGGAGGGGTGGACCCGTAAGTAGAGACACTTACACGAAATCCACGGGAAATTAAGAATCTCCTTCCAACGATATGATCCAACAAATCGAATAACACAATTCGCAATACTCATTAAGCTTTCTACAGGATGGCTTGTTAAGAAGGGCGCGTCACTCTCCCTGAAACTGTTGGAGTAGAACTCGCAGCACCACACTCGAATCGGTAGGATAAGAAATGATACTGTTTGTTCCCTCCTAGACTCAGGCAGTCAATCAAACCATCGTCCAGTTTCAGCTTGAATGATACCCTGGTGCTCCCTCCCAACCCAGTATTTATTATATTTATATAAATATAGATGTAATGTAATAATAATATGTTATATATGATTATATAGTAGAGCAAAAATTATATAAGGATATTTAGTTAAATTATGTAATAGTTGGAGTTCACGAGCCTATGATAACCATGTTAAACTAAATTAATTAACCTGCTGAAATAATAATATTAAGGCAGTAATAATAATATGCAGCTTCGTACCACTTTGTATCACTGATGGGTGACTGTATCTCTGGAATGTGAAGGTCATCTTGTTATTCATTGAGGTATAAATATCAATAAAGCATTCAATTGTATATAAAACCATAATATTATATTATTACGTATTTAATCATGACATATAGATATATAACCTTCTGGAATGAAGAGCATTTATTAATTTTGATTATTATTTGATATAATTTAATAAAATAATTATACCGGCCGGATCACCAAACTGAAGCAATTAAAATTTTATTAATTATTTTATTACTTCTTCCATAATATTATATGTATGATATGCAATTAATAATGATGAACAGCTGTGTTCCTCTGAACCGCTCAAATAGTAGTTGATGATCGTGTACTGAAATGTTAAGGTCATATTACGCCATTTAATGGAAAATATAATGAAGGAATTAAAGGTTGAGTGGTCGAGAGAGTCGTCAACATTTCTATTAATGAAAATATGCTAGAGCTTGTAAAAAACATGCATCATATAATAACACATACTAGTATCTACACATCTATATATACATCCATTGCTACTTTCGAGAAGGCCACTCTGACGGTGCTAGATACAGCTGAAAATTGATCCCCATTCTTACTGCTGCTTCTACCAGAAGATGATCATCCTATAACCGCAAGACCTCCTCTCCTAAACTGTATGGTACCTGAGAGAAATTTACCTTTCTGGCGTAATACATGTAATGAAATATACAGAATTAGGCTATGAATAAACAATGTCCTATAAGATAAAATATATAGTGAGGGTATATTGTAATATGAATTGAAAATTACATGTGTGCCGACTGCTGTTTTGTTGCAATTGTAGACAAACTTGCGCATCCATTATGAACCAGAAAATTTAGGCAATGTATGACCGCCATGAAAAAAAGAATTTTTAAATTTTAAATTATTTTGTAATACCTGACGACCTGGAAGACCTGAAAGATATGAGAATGGAAAATTATGATATGATGTACCGGTCGCACCCCCTCACTTCGCTATTGTCGGATTGACAACATTGCCCAGGCTACGCCAACCAGCGTTTCCATGTTTCAGCTGGCAGTCTTTTGTGATCATATGACTCGTGGAGGCGTGAGGTAGGAACTTGTGAGGACCAGAGGTCGGTCGCACCCTCCTGCCAAGTTGTCAACTCACCATTTGAAGCCCGGTGAAGAATGAACTCTAGGTGTGCAAAAAATGTTTACATGAGTACTTGGAGAACAAGGATCTGTCGCATCAGAAAAAAGTTGGGAATCGCAAATTCCCCAGTATCTGGTATCATAAAACGGTTTGAAAAACGCCTCAGGTCGAGATGTGGCTAAATAGTAGCATGTGAGCAAAACTTTCGTGTAGAATACCACAACTCGAGCTGGACTACGTACGTTTATGGTTCAGAAGTCCGCAAACCGTAACGAGAAACAGAATGCGGTTGCAAAAAGCCGTGCCCGAAAGTTGTTCGACCAGAAGTTAACGAAACCACATTGCTGCGTAATGGATGAAGAGATATATGAGGAGGCGGACTTCAAACAGATTCCAGGAAACCTTTGTGTGTCTGCCAAGGTTAAATGTGATGTTCCCCAGATCCTCTGGACATAGAAGATGTTGAAGTTCACCAAGAAATTCTGAATTTGGCAAGTAATTTGTACTTGCGGAATGGACAGGTGTATTTGAAAGAGTTTCTCCAAAAGCGGCTTCTCCCTCTCCTGAAGCCTCATGACGCAGAGTGATTCCAAGGCGGAAAAAAAATCGAAAAATCAAATTAACAATGAGTATATTTTTCAAATTTTGTACACTATTTGAAATTCCTTTTTCCAAAATTTTAATAATATTGGATGAAAATTGTGCTCTCTACAATATTTCAAAGTATGGGTCCTACGTGGTCGTGGTTTTTTACTCCCATATAAAATGTATGTAGAATCGGAAAAAAACTTCAACTTAGTTTTCAAATGTGAGCACACATGCGCGCACACATACCACAATAGACTTATTTTAAAGATTTTTTTGCCAGCTTTCCGAAAATCTTGGTTTCAACTTGCGCAAACTTGCGCAACTACGGTTCCGGGAAGCCAGAGTCCTGGAAAGTTTGTAAATCCCGGAAGAAATACACAAATACGCACCAGATTACCACGGTTTTCCCCTTCATACAAAGAAGTGTATGTATATGTGTGTATAACCGACTTTTCCAAGGCCTGGGGAAGGGACCGAGTGGTATATACAATGAACCCAGGTCGATGAACTGATCATTCCTGTGTGTATGTCTATGTGTGTGTCTAGTGTATGTGTGGAACGATATTTCTAACTCAGTTTCCCAAGCAACTACTTAACCGATTTGAATGAAACAACCGCCAAATGAACGGTACTCTAGTCCCATACGATTTTCATTGAAATTGATTGGCTGGTTTCGTAGATACCCCCGGGAAAGTGGTCAGTTTCTGACTTAGATGAAAACCCATCATATGACACCTTAAATTACATGAAAATATGAAAATTATTTCAATGGTGATGATACCAAAAGTTCAGATCCATATTGACAACATCCGGGCTAATGTTCCGGCTTTGCATCAAAAAACCATTATGCGACACAAAGAATACAATGAGAACTCAAAAACAAGTGCAATGATGATGTTATCAAGTTTCCTGGACTAAAATGACCTCATCCGGGTTCGTATTCCTAGTACTTCCATGAAATAAATGTAAAATCAAACGATACGTGGATAAGTTTAGGTTTATATTTTGTAGTAAATTCGAAGCACATGTAATGTGAGAACAAATTCACTGAATTGTTACTCCTTTTGCAATTGTAACTTGTCACTGCATGGTCCTCGGGATCATCATGAATATTTGAAGATTTGTGTATCAATTTTGTTTTAAGAGTGACGCAATTTTTACTTTACATTTTGACATATAAGGCCTAAGGCGAATCGATCCTACGTTCCGGCTCCTTGGAAAAATGCACTGGCACTTCGCATTTTTGAAGTGATAAATCTCAGTTATTCTTGTCATTTCAAATTCAAATTAATTTTTAATTCATTTCACCATGTTTTCTGCGCAAAAATGCTATCTTGACAAGCTGAGTCAAATTGTATATAACACTCGGTCCTACGAGCCTCGGATCAAATATTTTCGAGTGATTTGTATACCTTTTGTTCTTTTGTAAGACGGGTTAAATATATCAATGCACATTTTGGAATAAAGCATTACAGTCATTATAATAACTTAGTGTGAAATCGTCTGAATTTTCTAATTGGAATTTACATGAAAATGGTAGTCGCCATCAAAATAATGAAAACTGGACATATCTGCAATTGATTTCAAATATAAGATTTAATTTCTTATATTTATACATTTTCATAATATTGCAACTCATTATTTTCCATTTTCTTGAATCCTAAAAATATAAAATCGGTTTAGGGAACGTCCATTTATTATGTCACGCAAAAAAAAACTTTTTATACCCCCCCCACCACCCATTGTCACGTTTTTTGTATGGACCTTCACACTTTTTTTTGTATGGATTGTCACGTTTTCTCACCCCCCCCCCCTCCTCCTTTAATGCGTGATATAATTATTGGACCTTCCCTTAGTGGCTCAACATATTTTTATATTTTCAAACATTTCGTTTTTGGACCACCCTATCTCAAAATGGGTAACCCTAATGACAAATTGAAATTGGAATCAAAAAATTTCCGCAAAGGTACAAACTTACCAAATATTGCAAAATGTTATGATCCACTTTACTTCCAGAAGACCACTAAATGGTCACTCCGAGCCATAAATTGTTCTCCACATTGCTTTACTTCTTACATTGTATGTACAAATGAATTTAAAAAAAATCTTATTGCTTTAGGACGAGACTAATGAGTTTACCATTTTATCGGATGTTCCGGATATTCTGGTGGATCATAAGGTGGCCATATCTAAGAAAAGTGGGTTAATATAACAATTTAGATAGCATATTTGAAATCAGCGGCCCAAAATTACTTGTAAACACAACACTTAGCTATGTAAAATCCAATTTTGGCGACGATTTTCTGACCGGATTTGGTATCATGCTACTACATAAAGGACGTACTAGAGTGGTATAAGGCGATGATTTAGATTTCGTGCCGAAAGATCTGAACATCTCAAACACTCCGAAACTCCGCCCAAAAGAAAAATACTTGTCCATTATGAAGGAGCACCTAAAGTGGCGGAGAATGTTGAAGAAATGATAAAAAGATGGATTATTATGCAAAAAACTGTCGACTCTGAGCTCGTGTAGAACCTTATGGCTGTGGTTAAGGCCAACGTTTGCGCATTCGGATAAAAAGGCGAAATAAATTAAATGAACGATGCCAAAACTAATTTTAATTGTTTTTTTTTTCACTCCCTGAAAAATTGATGATAAACGGATGAAAACTCGATTTTTGAGAAGGAATTTTGTATGTGTAAACCCTTTACTTCGGTACATAATGATTCTCTTCGCCATCAGGGTTTTTGTTGGCCAAATCATCTGAATCTCGGTAAAAAGATTCTTCGTATAATCAAGTTTCAGACAATTTGGCTGCTAACTAACGCCCTCTCCCAAACCACAATCCCAGCAATAATTTTGTGCCGATGTAGTGCTTAACCTTAAGGATCAAGCAAAAATCGTGATTGAAGGAAGAGACGGCATGGTTGACGTAGTTGAAATACATTATCCATTAAGTACGTTACGCAATATTCAGGAAAAATCAAACCCCACCTCCCTATCGTCACGTTTTATCTATGCCTTATACATTGATTGTTACAAATTTTTAACCCATTAATTGATGAGAATAAACCGATTTAGATCAATTTCTCTTGATAATTTAGGGTGTCCCTACAAAAAATGTTGTTTTTAGATGATTTTAATAAGGGACTGTCCATTAATTATGTCACGCAGTAAGGGTGGAAGGGGGGGGGGAAAACGTGACGATCCATACAAAAAAATTTGAAGGTCCATACAAAAAACGTGACACGGGGGAGAGGGGGGTTGTCAAAAGTCAATTTTGCGTGATTAAATTAATGGACGTTCCCTAACTTGAAAAAATAAAAGTTTTGACGTATATCTCTTACCGTAAGCGAATAATTAACGATTATGTTGTAAAATTACGCCCTTTTCAAATGTGTTTTACTCAATTTTAAAATAGAACCTATCTCCAGTTTTAATAAACAATATGCATTAATAAAAATCCTTTCAAATGCTGTTCAGAAATAATCTTTTAGTTTGCCCTAAGGGATCGTCCATTAATTGTCACGCAAAAAGAAAGTTTTTATAACACTCCCCCTCCCCCTCTTATCACGTTTTTTGTATGGACCACCAATTTTTGTGTGTGGATTGACACGTTTTCCAACCCCCCCTCTCCTCCCCCTTACTGCGTGACATAATTAATGGACCTTCCCAATTAGAAAAATCAACCTTCGAAAAAAGCCTATTTTGTTTACAAAACCATAAAAACTGTCGTTTGACGATAGAGACAATTCCAGCATACCAAAAGGTGTATTTTTTTATATTCTAGAATCAGTGGTGCGACCAGTTTGCTAAAAAAAATTGAAATAAAAAATGACAGCAAAATAACTGATTATTATAGGGACACCCTAAGCTACGTAGGGTAAAATGCTCTAATTCGGTCATATCAAAAGGTACAGAAATATTTATTGAATCGAAGTTGCTTCAAATTACTTAATATACAAATTTTCGATAGAATGTATGCATTTACTTCTGCAGATAAAAAAGTAAGATTTTCAATTTCTCTAAAAATAAGGACCACCCTAGTATTCATTCACACCAAAAGAAGCGCCTTATTATTAAAAACAACTTTGTACAAGACAATTTTTCTCATACACTTCAAACTTAGGCTGAAAATGTATCTTTCCAGCAAAATTCACATTCTGGACCAATGTACAATGTTGTGATAAAACGGCAGAAAACATGAACAAATAGTTCCTTGTTATTTGAAAGATAAATTGTTTTTTTGTTGGCAAAACTGTGAATCTTTACAATCGTTACATTGAAATTTAAAAATAATTAAAATGTGGAAAAATAAATGCACCAAACAATAAATTTTTAACCTTATTGAATTTCATCAATTTTCCTGAAATTCATGATAAATTCATCAAAGATATTTGTTTCAATTTTTTGTTGTTGCTGTAAATGGTCATAATTTCTGAGGTGCATTCTTTTTGGCTCTAATCGTGCCAATATTCACCATGAAATTAAGTGCACATATGATTTGAAGCTTGATATGCTATAAAAAATATATATTTTTTACTGCTGAATCAAAAGAGCAGAAAGTCGGACAAAGCAGTACAACAAAAACCAACCACGATATCACAGCGAAGTTTGGCAGCTGTGACCATTTAGCCGTATGCTGGTTTTCAAGGCACTCGACAGGTTTTTATGAAGGTTCTCATGAGGTCATAGCATCTTTCCCTTGAACATTTTCGAAACCTTTATGGTCTTATAAGGGTTTTATTAACTTGTTTTTACAACCATCTACTCAATTGGCGTCTAAGAAGCATAGCGGAGGTGTTGGTAGACAACACAGGTGTATCGAAAAAGCCGTTTGTAGAGTGTTGATAGACAAAAAAGGTCTATCAAAAAAGCTGGGAGGAGTGCAATACAGCTCGAATAAAACTAAATGTATTACTTGGGCTGTATACAAAGGCAAATGTTGCAAATGTGAAAAAGTAAGTTAGCAAATAATGAGGTGACATTCGCTCATTTAAACCTTTAACGTAATCACGAATTGTGTGGCTTTGCGATGAAAAGTTTAATACAATATTTCAATATTTAATATATAATATATCCATTCGAAATCGCTAACAGAATTTTGCAATTCTAAGTCTATAGAAGTGAAGAATGAAAGGCATATCTTCGTAGCAAGCATACCTTCAACATATGTTAGTATTGAAAAGCTACAATTCTTTTTGGACTTGTGTTTGTATATTAAAGGTAAAAACTACCAAAATGTGCAAAAAAAAAAACAAATTATTTCTGCCACACTGCCTCACACTGCCTGTGCTTTCGGCAACACACCGTTTTATTGCGAAGGTATATTTTATGTGTATGCAGATAGCGGAGGCAATCCAGTACTTGTTTCAGACTAATATACTCGTCTATTCGTTAAATATTTATGTTATTGTCCATTTCATTGTCATTTGATATCGAACAAATGATGTTGATGTAATTTTGGATGTGTCTGGTTCTAGAGATGATTGCAGAGGATGTGTGTAATTAAACGGAAAATTGCATGCATAAATGAGATGGGTGAACTAGATTTCAAAACATTATTCACGCAGTAGTGAATGAAAAACTTCCATTGGCAGGGCTGGTAGCGGTTATCTGAAAAAGTAAAAGTGACTTTAGTGACCAAAATGTCTGAAATAGTGAGCAAAGAGTGGCTTAGAGGCAATAAAAAGTGACTAAATAGTGACTTTGGGATGATTATGAAATAATTAAATATTACTTAATTGGTCGTTTTCTATTTGTTTGGTTTTCAAACCGCCTTTTTCATTTATCTACAGCATATTGAACATGACCGAAAGCCAGTTTTGTGAACACTGTTCTTTATTTTCAATCGACGATTATGTGTTATTCATTTGTTGCTTATTTTGCTCTGCTTTTTATTTCTTTGCTACCTCGTCCGTTTTTCTGGTCTTTTTACTTATTGTTTCCGTTTTTAATATTCCAAACGTTGCACATAATAAGCATACGCTTTGTAAGCCATCATGGTCAGTTCTTTGGCGATGGAAACGACAATACAATGACCGATACCAACGGATATTTAATTTCACCTCTAGTTGCCTTCATGCTAAAGAACTGATTCGAGTTGTGCTAAATTCTTTCTTTACCCCCGTCTTCCATATCTGTTTCACATTTGAGCAAGTTCCACTCATCCATTAGCATGTCCGTTTTTATTTCTAATCGATGTGATTTCACGATCCGTAGAATATCGTTACAACTTCGACTAGATTTTCGACAATGCTCAACGAAGGTGTTTCAAATTCCTGATTTATTAAATATATGCTTACAAGAAGCGATATACACTCAAGTCTTTTTTACGCGGTTTTTTTTTTACACGGTTTTTTTTTACACGGTTATTTTTACGACGATTTTTGAAATAACGCGGTTTTTTTTACGACGATTTTCGAAACAACGCGGTTGAAGACCCAAAAAAGCCTAAGTGTTTTCTAAGGGTGTACATACAATGAAAAAGTTGAAAAACGCGAAAAACATTATTGGATACTTGGTGTGTCATGAAGAAGATTAGTTTCTTCGGAGTTCAGTTAACCTACGCCTTCAATGGTGTGCTGTGGAGGGACTGTTCACATATTATGCCACGTCCGACACCATTGTGAAAAGCAAGATAGCGACTTCCGGTTTGTGAAACGGCGCCGAATATTCTACAATATGGGTATTTTTCGAACGGGGACAACGTGTACAGGCTGGAAATCGATGTCCGACGTCATTTTGGAAACCAAGATGGTGACCTCCGGTTTTCATACAAAATGGTCATGTTTGGAGGCTTGTCTTTCACTTTCTCGTGAAATAATTGAAATTTTGGCAATAGCCTAGAAATAACCTGCATTTTCAACTTAAATAAATTCATAATTTTTCACTCACCACTTCAGAAACTACGACAAAACAATAAGACCTCCTTTTGATATTCATAGTTTATCCATAGTTGATGAGTGTGAATTACAATCTATAGTTAGTATACTGATATTTAAATCACCCATGCATCAATAATCAAAATTCAGATCCTCAGATTCGAGCATCCTTTTAATGAAATCAAAAAGTGGTCATATTGTTTTTTCATATGCGGTGTCTGTAACTTTTAAAGTGGTGAATGAAAAATGATGGATTTAATGCAGATGAAAATTTAGGCTACTTCAGGACCACAGCCGAAATTTCAGCTCAATTGGTTTTCGAGATAATAAAAGGCAAGCCCCCTAACATGACCATTTTGTATGAATATCAGGCTTTGGTCTTATTGTATTGTCCGTCACTGTATATGTACATAGAATGTGTGCAACCTGTTTGAAGTAGCCAATTATTTCTAGGTGTGTGTGAAAAGGAAAATTAGTCACATAGAAAAAAGTTCTGAAATTAAATGCACACGACTGTTATTGACAATAATGTAATCGTTTATCCTAACACTGCTGCAGACGAAATTCACGCTACTTGTGAAAGTCACTCAAAGTAAACACAAAATTTGGGGTTGCCAAAACATACAGACAAAATATCTCAGTTGGCCGTGTAACCAAATTAACTTTTATTCTCTCCACGCGTCTCTTAATAACATAGTCTCTGGTATGTATGAGAGTCTCTTTATCTCGATATTCTCTCTATCTTGATGATTCCCTATTTCTATAGTCCCTTGAAAATATTAGCAAGCAAATTACCTTCCATATGTCGATGAAAAAACTGCGAAAATTCAAGTTCACCTGTGTTTGGAGCAAGCGATCGAGATTTGCTCTGGATACGGGATACACAAACAAAAACTGTTGCAACGCGAAATGCTTCTAGGATCGTTCTAGCAGGCTAGTCAATTTCTGTTCTGAATGTCGATCTCTCCCTACCTCGATGGTCCCTTCTTTATCGAGGTATGGAAAGTTGACAGTAAATACATAAATGCTGATAAAAACGGATAATTTTCATCCTGTCTTAGCTATAAATTAATGATAACCATGAATTTTGTCTTCTAACAATGCAATATGCGTTGAAACTATGCAAATGCTCTTTCACAGTTATTAGTGTTAGTGTTTTTCGATATGAGACGGTTTTTTTACGATGATTTTTCAAATAAAACTGTTATTTTACGACGAATTTTGAAAAACTTGGTTTATTTTTCGCGACGATTTTTGAAATAGAGCGGTCTTTTTTTACGACGATTTTTGAAATAACGCGGTTTTTTTTACGACGATTTTCGAAATAACGCGGTTTTTTTACACGGTTTTTTTTTACACGGTACGTATCCCCCGTGTAAAAAAAGACTTGAGTGTAATATGAGCTCATGGATGTTCATGATATATAAGTCAAAACTTTTATTATTTTAAGAAGACAACGTTGTTGCAAAATTTGATATAAATAAGTTAGAGCAAAAAACTGTTCTCTCTGTCGAGACACCGAAAAAAAATGCTCTAATTGGGTCATATCAAATGGTACAGAACAAATTATACCATCAGAATTGCTTGAAATTATTTACTCTACAACTTTTCCGAACAACGTATGCTTTTATTTCTGCAAATAAAAAAGTAAGATATTCGATCTCTCTGAAAATAAGGACATCTCTATTAGAAACAACTTGTTATTTGAAACAACTTTGTGGAAGACAATTTTGCTCCAAAACTTAAAATTTAGGCTGAAAATGTATCTTTCCAGCTAAATTCGCATTGTGAACCACTGTGCACTGTAACGAACCCAGATTTCCCTTTGATCGCCAAGTATTTGCGATTTTAGCTTTTCGAACCAACGAGAGTCCACGATATTCTATTTGAACCTGTTCAAAACGATTACCCACGATATTATTTTTATTTTTCAAAACTCATTATAAGCTTAATCACATACGCAAACTGTATTGAACTGTGAATCGAGAGAAAATGCCTGCGTTTGATTAATGTTTTTATATTCGGATTGTTCAGAAGTCTTACGATTCTTGAATGCGACGTAGTCTTCGTTAACGGAACACGTTCCTTGGGAATATGAACTGTGACATAACTTACCAGCGCAGGCCACTGTTCAATCATTCTTTCTGCTGCTACACGGCCATTCATTTTCAATGCATATCAAAAACAACGACGCAAATCAGGTGCATGTTTTTGACTTGTCGACTTGTCAATCCCAGTAACATTTACTCAAATTTGAGTTATTGAGTGACATCATTAGTGGTGAAAGTGAGTCAAAAACGACTCAAAACTGGGTTAGAATGGCTGGCATGCTGAGTTAATCTCCTTGATGTTGCGTTTTTAATGCAGCGGGGTGACGGTAATCCAAGCTATTGCAGTATTTTCTCAATTTTTTTCTAGTCGTGATTGCAAACATAGTAAACTGCAATGATGAATCCTACCGTAGCTTCTCCCAACTCTTAATCATCTTACAGGAACACGTTATGTAAGATGTGTATTTGCATGATCCGATAATCAGCAAAAGCTTTCTGTCATTTCCGACACGTTAGTCGTTCATGAGCCACTCCACATTTTATTGACGTTTGGACCGTTATTTCCTGCATAATTCATTTATTGAACATACGGGATTTGTTGGATTTATAAAATAGTCAGCAAAGCATCATTCAACTTATAAAGGATATCCTCGACTTTAGTAGAAGCGATGAAGAACTTTTGAAGATGCGTTGATACAACCTGTTTGTAATTAATTTTCCCTGCTGAATTTATTTTCTCCTCGTAGCACAAGGTGTACAGAGAATTACGTGCATCTTTCAACGTTATCTCCCGGAAACAAGGTGCTGAAACATCATTCACTAAATAAAGAGATAAATTTTTGCTCAATGCAAAATATGTATACACAGCGTTCGCAAACATAGCCAAACATGTATTTCGGATTTCAACACAAGCCTGAAAATCAGATGGGATAAATTTATACAGCCAGACTAATTCAGTCTTAGTTGCTGGCTCTCGTTAAGAGCTGCACTTTAGAAATCGATGCACCGGTTGCCAAACTGACTAAACTACTCTACCTCAGAAAAAGATCAATCAAAAAGTGAGTGGAAATTCCTGTCAGTGTAATACATGGTCATTAAAATGAGAAGCTTGCATGAACTTTACTTTTCAGTGTATTTCCTGTTTGGTAGATCTTTAACATTTTTCCGTTCGAAAACAGAATTTTACTATTACCGGGCACCTAGAGAAGCTCCCGACATTTTTCGACTCGTGCAATCTTCTGCTTTTCAGTCAAGCCAAGTTAAGTCAAGTTTTTTGTACGGATTCAGAACAAGGTCGTCTTTCAAAATACTACTGATCATTGACCACGACTTTTCCAGTTCTTTGACCATCTCTTGGCCAAACTCACCAAGATACTGCCGAATTCGCCCTCTCACTAGTTTGATAACTTCCGTATACCTGACAGTGCGTTTATGGCCAGTTTTGGGAGGTATTTCCCTACCCAGATAAAAAGAAACATTGAATTTTCTGCAATATCTAATGCACATAAAGGGAATGCTAGATTTGGTAGTAAATAATGGGAAACTTCATATCAATGTCAGCGACATAAGCCTGAATCTAGCCTGCTATATGAAAGATTGCATACAATTTCGTTGTTTGCGCATCATTTGTCTTGGAATTGAACGAAGGGAAATTTTAGGCGCTTGTTAAAATTAATTATTTTTTCTGTGTAGAACTGATTTATTTCTAGTGTTTGATTGTTATTTACTTACTTATGCTGGTCCTACGTCCTATAAGGACCCCTCCTGAGTAAGGAATTTCGGATTCGAACTTCACTTTTTAAAAACTTTAACTTCTATTAACACTTTATTAACTACTAAATACCGGACTGATACTACCAACCTAACTATACGAACCACACGATGAAAAAGAGGACGAGCCTCGCGGCTCGACAAACTTATTTATTATCTAAACTGCTTAGCCAGCATTTCGATTTGCCTACCGTGAAACGTGGCGTGATCGGCCAGCGTTCCTAACAGAAACGTGGCGATCCACACCAGTAGTGTTTCTAACGACTCCCCTTTTGAGAGAAAAGCTGTCCTCAGCGTATTGGTCCATGGTTTACGTCTTACTCCTGTGGTATGAATGGAATTATGGGAAGTCTGCTCGTCATTGATGCGACTCTTGGGTTGTTGGGTGAACTATTTGTCGTTGATGCGTCTCCTGGATTCGTCTCGTTCTTGACTGGAGTCTCCTTGAAATGACTAACGTTGATTTCTGTGGTATGAGTGATTTGTTATCAGAGTATAATGATGATTGCCAAAAAATATTGAGATTGTGGATATTCCGCCAAACGATAGCCATCCAAAGGTGTATGTTCCAATGAAGGTTTTCTGTAGTCAGGTTGAGATGATGAATGTGATGGCGTTGTTCCGTGTGTAGTTCCTGTAAGTACTCTAATGGGATGCGATTTATGATGATTGTTAGTTACCTTAACACCTACTGTAGTTGGTATAAATGATTTTGCCGGGATTTCAGGTTATTGTTTGAGTACTCTTCCCATTTAAATTGCCCAACGCGCTACAATGAAAATTGTATTAGGAATGCTCCTTTCAATTCCCTTCGCTGATTTGAGCAGTTGGATGCTAATATTACATCTCATCGTTAATGAGAATATTGCCATCATCAATTCGTCTAATACTATTGTTAGAGTAAACTCGTTCTGTAGGGCATTGTGCGGTTTCTGTTATACGGTTGTTGTATGCATTCAGCCATTGGCTCTAATAGTGAGCTAGGGCATATGTAAATGTTCCTGTATTTTAGAGCACGGTTTCCTTTATAGTATGAAATTTTGGGCCACTCAAATAGTAATTTGAGGCGAGATGAATTCTTGTCCTGTTTGTCGAAATAACCGATTCCACGAAATTAAGCGAGTATTCTGCGTTTTTGATTCTTAGTACTTTTAGAATGTAAATGATGATATCCTTGCATAAATGATGTAAGCGCTAGCGATGTCAATATATTTTCTGCAATTGTCGCTTCAAGTCATTGTACTTGAAAAATTGCTGAGCTGCTTCCATCTCCAGAGAATAATGATGCGGCTGCTAGGGATGTTCTGCCTGGCTAAATCGATTGCTTCCTCTATGTATTCTAACTGTTTAATGAGCTCGTCTATGTTAAACAAAGATTTACAAGAATCGAAACCAGTGAACGTTTCTGACGCTAATGAATTATAGTCTTTTTAGCATACCTAGTATATCATTTGAAATATTGTTTAATCTATTTTTCAAAAATATGGTTGATAGTTATCTGTTTGTTTTGGTCTACTAATGAATTTGAAGTTTTGTTTATGATTCTTTAAGTCTTCCGCATCTGGGCTACCAGACACATATTTCCAAATTTCTCTAATTTTTCCCATCTCTTGACTCTTGAGTATGGTTGTAATTTTCTAAATGTTAAGTTCAATTTATCTATTTTTACTTTTTATCAAAGAGCTCATTAAACTTTTGCTGTTCATCTTATCCACAGGCTTCATTGTTCAAATTTTGAATAGTCTCATGTTTATTATTTTAGATCAATCCGGTGTATTAATCTTAGATAGTTGTACTTATCTAGCTGGTCAAAGGGGGTACTATTGCCAAAGGATTTTTGTTTAGGTCATGTATGAGAATGTCCGTCTGTCCTGATGTTGCCCATAGGCAAAGTCTGTAAATAATTTTGAAATTGAACCTTGTCTTAGTTTTTAATGTATTTTTGTGGGTCTTTATGTCTTTTTCGTCAGTAACTGTCTTGTCCGTTTGTGTCTTGATTTCTGTTAATCTATAACGATGCCCCCTAGGAGTTGGCTTCGCTTTTCCTTTCACTAAAATGTTTTGTTTTGTCAATGTTTTGAATTCATCACAATACAAGGTGGGTAGCTTTGCATTGTGATTATCAGCCAGTTCTTATGTTATCTCTTGCCGTCTGCAAGATAACATTTTGAAAGATTAATTTCGTCTATGTTTAAAGATGTGGAGGTTCCGAAAATTATCTCTCTTGGGAAGAAGATTTGTTACCGTCTTTGGCGTCATTATAAGGGTGTTGCTGTAACGAGAGAGTCCCTCATGCAAGTCCAATCTTTCCATTTTTCTTCTGTTTGCGAGATACATCTCCAGCAGGACGTATGAAACGTTCCACAATTCCATTACTTCATTTTCTTCTTAAAAATGTAAGTGAATCTTTTTATTCTTCAAGAATTTTTTAAATTTTGAATTGTAAACCTGGTGCTTGATCGCATGTTATTTGTTTCGGTAGCCCAAATATTTTAAAAATATTTATAAGAGTTTCAATTAATTCGTCAGTGGTTTCATAGGTGATTTTGAAAATTTAGAGCAAATTTTGAAAAAGGAATCTACAGGCGTAGAAATTTTTCGGTCTCTTTTACATAGACATCCGGCAATATTCTCAAACGGTTTCTCATAGACTCTTCTGGATATTGGTATTTTGAATGGTTTCCTTTCGTACTTGGAAAACTTACAATCTTCATAATTATGAAGTTTTAACTTTTCAAACATTCTGAAATAAACGAATTTTGAACCTCCCTGTATGTAATTTTGTAACCACGATGGTTGTAGTTATGGCTCTTCTTGATGAATTCCTGTTGATCATAATAAAGAAACTAAGTCCGGAAGTTTAATATTCGAAAAATGAACTTTTATCTTATTAAAATTTTGTCTTATCAGTCTTTCGCAGGTTTGTACTATTACCGGAACAAAAATACCATTCGTTGCTCCGGGATCAAGATATGCTTTAGAGAAGCTGCATCAGGTCATCATCCGAATAATTACTTTTATGAAAGACGTGTCTTGTTTGGCCTGGGAATATACTACATTTTAAATAAGGGCTCTTTTTTCTGATCATTTGAAACCTTGATCAATAATTGATTTTTATACCTGTGATAATGTCTGGTGCATAAACTGCATTGTTTTCGAATATTTCGTTCTACGCACATTCCTGTATATTAATTTCGGGTCTTGAAATTCTTGAAAGTCCGTCCGCTACAACGTTCTGTTTTCCTTTTTTGTAGATTATTTTGAAATCGAATTGTTTCCAAATAAAGTCTTTGTCGAGTTACTCGACCGGTCGCGTCAGTTAATTTTAATTCTTTAGTCAATGGTTCATGGTCAGTGTAGATGACGAACTCTCTTCCATAGTATGGTCTGAAAGTCTTTTGCGGCAAAGTATATGCCTAAAAAGTTCCTTTGCCGTAGCTGAATAGTTTCCTCAGCTCTCGACAATGTTCTGGGAAAGATACGCAATTGGTCGTTCTTTCCCGTCCACGAACTGAGCCAAAACAGCTCCAATCGCAACATTGGATGCGTCTGTGGTTAAATAAAGGTAAAATCGAAGTTTGGATAGGCTAAAAGTAGATCTGTAGCCATTATTTCTTTCAATCTCGAAAAAGCTTGCTCGAGAAATCGGGAGTGATCTCAAAGCTCTTGGCATTTCCTCCTAGCTTGGATGTAGTGGTTTTGCAATATGAACTTAAAACGGTATAAACAAATCTGTAATAACAGGACCACAAAAATGATTTCAAATCTTTCGGGGTTCTGGGAAGCCAAGTCTTCCGCAGCTTCCCACTTTTTCCGAGGGTTTGGTCTTACTCCGTCGGTCGTCACAACGCCGACCTAGAGAATTCCGACTTCCATCCGCCAAGGAATTCCGATTTATCCGCACTGTACCTTCAAAGTTTGATTCGCCACAGGGTCCTGAAGTACATGCCAATATCCTGTAGATACGGTGCAGGGATATTGAGAAGATGATTATGTCATCCATACTAGACAAAGCATCTTACTCCGAGATGTTTCCTCAAACTGGTCCATTAACCGCTGAAAAGTCGCAGGCGCGTTCTTCAGCCCAAACGGCATACGAACGAACTCATTGTTTACGTGGTCAACGTTAAATGCAGTTTTGAGATATCCTTAGGGTCCACCTCAATTTGATGGAATCACTTGCCAAGTCCAGAACTGAGAAGTATTGAGCTTTTCCCAGCCTGTCTAAAATCTCACTGCTTCGGGTATCGGGTACCTATCGGCAGGGAGTCTTTTCATTTTAATCTCCCGGTAATCCACAGCAATTCGATATTTCTTTTTACCAGAATTATCAGATTTTTTGGGGACGACCCAGATAGGCGAAGTCCATTGGGATGAAGATTCCTAATGATGCCAGTATCAAGTAATTTATCAATTTGAGCTGACACTTCCTCCCACGCTTAAATGATAAGGATACTTATAAGTTTTTCTGATGAATTGGTTTTTCATCAATCGTTTCAATATTATGCTTTTACTTCATGAGTAAAACTTAGTCGTTAGTCCTCTCTAAAAAATACGCTTTTGTATGGTTGCAGGGTTTTGCTAGAAGTCTAACTTCCTCATCACTAAGATGGTCCGGAAGGAAAGTTAGAGGTCAAATTTTGAATCGCCCTTTCGATTCGATTGGCTCCATCATATAGTAATCATTTTGAGAAAAGGGTTAAACTATACGCCATATTGGGTTTGGAAAAAGATAAATGAACCTGGGCTTCATTATTTTGGGCTTCATACGGTCAGGTTGCACAGTAACGCCACAGGTGAGATTTATTTCGTTCTTTGTGAGAAACGGACCATTCGTCGTAGTACATATGTTGACTATATTTTTCTTTCGTTTCATGAGAATTAATAGATGTGGGAATATATTTTGCAAATGCATAGCTCTTACTTCCTATAGTGAGCTGATGCTTTTTGGTGTCTATTGACGCATTCATTCTTGCTAAATTTTCGTAGCCTATAAGGCCGTCGAAAAACGTATGAAATTTAAAGACGTAGAAAGGTAATTTCTCATCAAAAAGCTTCTGATAACAGGTTGGCGTTAACCACGTGTTTAATCGAAGTACCATTTTATTAGTCACCATAGCAGGATTTTCAACCTTCTTTGCTGACTTTACATGTTCGGGATGATATACGATTTGTTGGCCCCGTGTCCACTAGGAAGTTTAAAAGCCTTTTTGTGGTGGGAACCCGTAGTACGGTATAAAATTTAAGTCTGTCTGTTTTTAATTTGACGGTCTGAAATTTAGTTCATCTAGTTGAGTTGCGTCATCAATTTCATGTTCGTTGTCGTCGTTGTCATCGTCGTCACATTACTGTGATCATTGTAATCTGATTCCTCGTCCGACTGGCACGAGGTTCGTATTCACTTCACTCTTTGCTTTGGGCGAGTGTGGTGATTTAAATGGTTGTTTGGTTGTTTTTGTTGAAGGGCCGGCGTCTTGTTCGGTATATATGTACTATTCTTGTTGTTGGAATTAGGTTTGAACGATTGTGAAGTGGATTTCACAAATGGTTTTCTTATTTCAGCGTTTTGGTTAAGTGTCACTGCCTGGAATGCCTCCTCTATATTATATGATTAGTGCTTCTAATTATACTAATGAGTTCACTAATATTATCCAGATGTTGGTAATCACAATTTTTGTAAAAGTTGCACTGCTGTGAGCAGGTTAAGTTGAAGATTTGAGTTTATTCGCATCTCAACTCTTTCATTTCGTTGAAAAACTTTTGGTGGGATCTGTCACCCTTCTTTAAGGTGAACAGTAAATTTTAGGTTAGTGGCAATATCTCTTCGATCACCATAGTGCTGCGCGGGCACTCTTTTTATTTCTGGGATAGTGCTCGGGTTACCGTTTGCACACAGTCTTACCGTGCTTTTCGCGCACTGTCTTGTTTTTTATAAGCCTGCGCGTAGTAGGCGTTCATGGTATCGGGGAGAGCCATTCTCACTTTAATTTTAAATGGCGAACTGTATAGTTGGTCGACCTCGTCGGTACCATATTATCGAGCTCTTTTTGTTGCCAGTGAATTCGACAATTGTTTGATAGGGTCTAGCGCGGTAAATATTACCACCGCCTCTGACCGGACTCTTTAAGCTCAGCGACTTGCGCTTTGAGCTGCTCGTTCACTAGTTCTGGTTTCTGGCATGTTTCACTTTGTAAATGAAAAACTAAGTGCCACGGTATAAAAACCTGGTAGCATCCGATCCGTGGTGGGGTGGTAGGCGTGATGAGTGGCGGACTGCTCGCGGTTGTTTCCTCGTTGGCGAATTGTCGCTGCGTGTTGATATATCCAGCACATGCTGAGCGTGACCAGCTTTGGTTCTTCAGTTGCGGCGAGTCACTTTAAAACTACTCGTTTCGTAACACCGCCTTCCCACTGATCTACCGGCTGCGCCAGTAAAGGAATTTCCGGATTCGAACTTCACTTTTTAAAAACTTTTGCTTCTATTAACACTTTATTAACTACTAAATACCGGACTGATACTACCAACTTCTTTATACGAACCACACGATGAAAAAGAGGACAGGCCTCGCGGCTCGACCATATTATTATCTAAAACTGCTTAGCCAGCATTTCAGTTGCCTACCGTGAAACGTGGCGTGATCGGCCAACAGCGTTTCCTAACAGAAACGTGGCGATCCACCAGTAGTGTTTCCTAACGCTGCGTCACGATATTTCTCCATCAAAGTAGGTTGAGGGCTGCTTGTCTCCAGTTCCTCGAAGGCCTCACACTTTCACGGTCTTGCTCCACTTTGTTTAACTACCTAGCTCGCTGCGCTCCTCTGCGTCTTGTACCGGTCGGATTCGAGACAAACACCATTTTTGCGGGATTGTTGTCCGACATTTTTGCAATATGTCCCGCCCATTGTACCCTTCCAGCTTTAGCGACTTTCTGGATGCTGTGTTCGACATAGACCTGTGTAAGTTCGTGATTCATCCTTCTCATCCATACGCTGTTCAAGAAGGTTCACAAACCGTCTGATCTTTAAAGCGCTCTTTTCAGCGTCAAATTGTATTGATGCAACGGTAGCATGAAAAGCAATACAAGCCTTTGTAGGTGTCCTTCTCATCGCACCAGTAATTGAACAAGTTGCTAACCTTAATTTTTTTTCGAACCTTCTCTGTACAACAGTTTCTTTAGTTTTTGGCCACCAGACCAATACAGCATAGGACCCGAGAAGAAACGAATAACTTGATAACAAGCCTTGGTATGTAAGAGCTCAGATTAAGAGGTAAAATTCCTGAGGATAATACCATAAAATTGTTCCCACAATGTTATACGAATTCCACATTGTGGTAAGACAATACCAAAATAGCACCTCTCAGGTATACCCAGGTATCCGAAATAACAAGTTTTGTTATTCGAGAGATATTTTGCTCGCAATTTTTAGGTATTTTGTTTAGGTATTTCCTCTTTACCCGAGCAGGAGCGAATAACTGGATAACTAGCCTTGGTATTTATGAGCTCAGATTAAGAGGTAAAATACCTGAGGATAATACCATAACATTATTCTCACAATGTTATGCGAATACCAAATTGAGGTAAGAGAATACCAAAACAGTACCTCTCAGGTATTCCTGGTATTCAAAATAACAAGTTTTGGTATTCGAATGATATTTTGCTTGCAATTCTTAAGTATTTTTGCTTAGGTATTTTACCTCTTAATCTCAGCTCTTTAATACCAAGGTCAGTTATCAAGATCAAAATTAGGTATATATTGTCTCCTACTCGGGTACTTCTTTTAAATACCACGGCCATTTATCAAGATCAAAATAAGGTATTTATATGTTGTTGTCTACTGCTCGGGTAATCTTGGGTTTCACAATTTGCTTCGTGTAAATGATACAATAGTAGTTTTGCAAGGACTCATGTTCAAGCCTTTCCTACCAGACCATGATGAGACATAATTCAGAGCAGTTTGTATTCTGCTAGCTATGCGACAGAGCGGTTCCATATCATTTCAGCAACGAGTAATTTTCATATTTTTTTATTTGCATGAAACCTTGCATACGAGTTTTTGGGGAAGAAAAACACCGTTTTGCATACTTGGTTCGCCATTTTGAATCTAGTCTTACTTATGAGAAGGGCCTATGAAAAATGCACATGATATCTTCAAAAAATTGTATCTCGGAAACGGTTTGTCCGATTGGTTTGGTGTCTTCGGCGAAGTTTAAGACAATTGTTGGTGCTATATGGAAAAAAATATGCACGGTGAAAAAAAATTTGGTTTTTGTGTTTTGAACTAAAATATAGATTTTTCCTTAAAAGTTACATGTCAATAATTTTTCTAGTGCACAGTGAGTTGTTCTGAAAAAAATTAGGTTACAATGAAAAATTTTTTTTTTAAATTACAATTTTCAAAAAATCTTTTAAGAAAAGTCAAAAAAGTTTGTCATCCTAATTTTATGAAAGTAAATCAAATTTGCAAGCAAAAAGTACTTCGATAACATTTTCCTAAAATGCACCGTTTAGAAGATATTACTGATTTAATATTGATTTTTTTGATAACTTAATAAGTTTTGGCCCTTTTCGGATGTACTCCATATTTTTCCAGTTTCAAAAGTATTTTTTTCGGAAAGATTAGAAAATTTTGAGTTAAAATAACACTGACAGAAAAACAAGTTACAAAATCCCACTATCAGGAACAATGATTTCTTCCAGTTATTTTTGGTGTATTGTGTTGAAAATGTGCATTCAACTCTTGCATATCGCCTAACAGTTTAATCCATTTAAACTGGATGTGTTTATACTGTGCATATTTTCTCTCTATTGCCGAACATCGCCGCAGACATCAAACCGATGAGACAACTCGATTTCGAGATACACCTTTTTGAGAACTGCAAATGCAAGCTCCTCAATTAGCAAGATTCAAAAGAGCGAATTAAGCTTATTTTTCAGGGATGGTGATTGTGCGCAATAAAAAATAAAATTATATGTTGGATATCATCAGTTTATTTTTATTCCTGTATTTTTATAAAGTTATTATTTACACAACTTTCTTAACAATATCGAATATTTTGGCATCATTGTCAGGACAGTTGGAATAAAGCTTTGCCTTTATTGTATTTTCTGATAGAGGAAGAAATGAGTGGAATTTTTGAGTTCCTTGAATTGTTTTTGCATTATTATATTGATTATTTAGCTGCAAAGACATATTTTCGTATTCTTCTGTAGTAGAATAACAAAATGACAACTTTGTAAGTTCTTCTTCTTTTCGTTTGTTTGCCCAATTAAACAACTCTCTTGCAGTCTTTATCGGGTGTTCGCGTTCTTTGGCTAAACTTGCTCTGGTAGCCATGCGTTTTATCGTACCTCCAATAGCATCGCATGGACCTTTTCCGTGCGATGTTGCGAAGAAATGCCATTCAGCGTCAATACCATACTTTGACTTAAATTTACAAAGGCTAGAAAAGTTTTTCGGTTTTTATACTGTGAAGCAGCACCATCTGACATAAAATATTTTTTTTTATGTTTTTATTTTGATCAATTTGTAAAAAGTTTATCATTTTATCAATAAACAAATTAACAGCGACTGAATCATGTCTTAGTTCTTCAGAAATTATAATGAAGCTAAAATATTTAATTTGCATATTTTCAGTATAATATATTACGAAAGGATGGATTGTGGCCTGTTGCATGTTCCAATGGTGTGATTGAACTTCATCCTGCAAAATGAAGCTGTAATTTTCAGAAAAGTCACAAATAGCTAAAAATTCACCATCTTGCAAGTTTTGTTTTGTAGTTTTCAAAAAATTGGATTGTTCGGTTTTTACAAAATCATGCGGAATCAAACTTTCTAATTTTTAGCTGAAAATTGAAACAAACTCATCGGTTTGCTTTACAATAGTTTCTAAAGCACATCTGTCAGTGGTAACCCATTGTTCGAATGAAAGCTTTTCAACAAAGTTTTCTTCCGGTTGTTTCAATAAACTGTCTTCTAAAACTGAGGTATCTGAGCAGTTTTTACATCTTCGTAGATGGCAATGAGTTGTCTTATTTTCGCAAAGTAATCTATTCGTTAATGTTTTTAGATCATTCATGACATTGTATTTTTTTAAGCTATGTAGAATTAAATTAAAAGTTCCAACAAATTGAAAGTTCCAACAAAGACCATGTTAAAAATCACCAACTGTACGAAGTACAGGTAACTGGTATCTAATTACCTGTATCTGATACTTGTAAGCACGTTTTCAGCACAACGCACCAAAAATCACTTGAAGAAATCATTGTTCCTGATAGTGGGATTTTGTAACTTGTTTTCCAAAATACTTTTAAGGCAAAGAACTTCACTCGAATCTTTGAACAGTCAGTGTTATTTTAACTTAAAATTTTTCAATATTTCCAAAAAAAAACGTTTGAAACAAGAAAAACACGGAGTACATCCGAAAAGGGCCAAAACTTATTAAGTTATCAAAAAAATCAATATTAAATCAGTAATATCTTCTAAAAAGTGCATCTTAGAAACATGTTACCGAAGTACTTTTTGCTTTCAAATTTGATTTACTTTCATAAAATTAGGGTGACAAACTTTTTTGACTTTTCTTTATAGCTTTTTTGAAAATTGTAATATAAAAAAAAAATTTTTTTCAATGTAACATATTTTTCTGCAGAACAACTCACTGTGCACTAAATAGCATTTTCAATCAGCTATAAAATTAGAATAGTTAAAAAATTATTGACAAGTAACTTTTAAGGAAAAATCTATATTTTAGTTCAAAACACAAAAACCAAACTTTTTTTTACCGTGCATATTTTTTCCATATAGCACTAACAATTGTCTTAAACTTCGCCGAAGACACCAAACCAATCGAACAAACCGTTTCCGAGATACAATTTTTTGAAGATATCATGTGCATTTTTCATAGGCCCTTCTCATAAGTAAGGCTAGATTCAAAATGGCGAACCAAGTATGCAAAACGGCGTTTTTCTTCCCCAAAAACTTGTATGCAAGGTTTCATGCAAATCAAAAAATACAAAAAATAAAAACTGGAAAAAAATCCCACTTGTTCGTGGAATCGCTCTACAGTCATATTTACCACGTACTATTATGACTTTATTATCTGCCAAAATAGTATTTAGGAGATCATCAACTATTACAGACCAGAATAGAGCTGACAATACGCCTCCTTGTGGACACCCTTTTACAGCTCTAACACTGATGAATGAGCTTCCGCGATTTGCTGCTGTTTTTCTGTTTGATCCAATCGATCCAATGATCCAATCGACAATACACTTATCAAAGCCAAATTTCGTTATTGCTTTTATCAGCTAGCTATGATATGAATTATCAAATGCTCCTTCAATGTCTAGGGCCACACGAAATTGAAATAATGATTGGTAAGTAATTGCTTTCATGAGGATCATTGAGGGCTTACCACAAACAGTTCAATGTAAGCGATCTTGAACAGAAAGATCGGACAAGTCTGTTTTCGTGGGCAGGGTGTTTATACTGAACATTTATTTTCGTAAATTAGCTTTCACTCGTTTCGTAAACATGGATTATGTGCATAGAACAAATGTCTCGTAAATTGTATGAAACATTCATATTGCTTGTCATCTAACAAAATGATATCATTACACCTTTTTTGTACAATACACAAAATGTATTTCGTGAAGACCAGCCAATCGCTGCTTCTCTTCGGTCGTACTCATAAATGTACGTGTTCTTGCTGGGGCCGATGGGAAGCATTAATTTTTCCCAAAATAGAAATGAAAGCACTATCGAGAGTAAGAAGCTCATGCACAATAATCAAGTAACTTCTCACATGGCCTTGTGAGATAAACCACGGCCGCAATAACAGCTCTCTCTAGAAATGGAGGATCGAATCCCATGTAACGAACAACTTTTCGAGGCTGCGCATTTTTTTTTTCAATTATATTTTGAGCCGATAAAGTAGATCTGAAAGTTGTTCATGCAACCACCAGAGAGTTTTTTTTATTAGCAACAAATTACTCGTAGCTCTTTGTATTGTTTTCGTAGAATGAAAGAATGTTCTTTCTTTGTCAACAAATGCTTAGTGCTTTTGACAGTTGCGCGTGTGGCATTAAATACGAAGGTAGCTTCGTAAAACCTACAAATCGTTGCAGAAAACAACGAATAGATTTATTAGTTCTACCTTCGATTTCGTAATATAAACGAAAATTAATTTTCAGTGAGATATGCGTGATGTTTCACCAGCAGACAAATATAAACCACCACATCGTAAAAAATAGCCACCCTTTTATCATCGTAAAGGTTCCCCCACCCAGTACCATGGGAATTCATGTTACCCAGAATCAATTCTGGGGATAGTAAAGTAGAAACTTAATTCCAGATTTGACTATGGCTTATGGAACTTGGGTCTTCCCTTAGCTCAGTCGATAAAGACGCAGCTACAAAGCAACACCATGCTGGAGGTGGCTGAGCTCGATTCTGGTCTGGCCTAGGAATTTATCGTTTAGGAAAATTTCTCGAATCCCTGGGCATAGGATGTGATTGTAATTGCAACAAAATCAAACTAATGCAAAAATGGTACCAGGCAGTTATTTGACAAGTGATGCTACGTGGGGTTACAATTCTCGCAAATTTAACTAATACTAGGTATTCATACTGAAAAAATATTTTGTCTGTATTGTTGAACATTGTTCTTATATTGCCACAATTTAATAATACCAGAATATAATAGCTCTACGAACCCGTTTTGTTATACGGTAGTTTTTATTAAAAAAAATGTTTTATAACAACTATTGTAACCATTCATAACACTTAAACTCTTTTTGAAATTATTACTGTTTTAAGATTTTGACTTTTTTTTTTATCATAACATAGGTAAATGCCATTTTGTCCCACTTTCCCTGTATAAAATACTCGTTAACTTTGCAAAATAATATGTTCTAGTTCAGACAAATAAATTCTGAAATTTTCTTTGTGATTTGCTTCTAAATTTGTCTGTTGATGGCTTGTGAAGGAGATGAAACTATTCTTCACAATAAATCGTTAATTCTCGCCCCCTATTTCAAATCATTCCTAATATGAATGGTTGCAAAATTATGTGCTCATCTAATCTAATCTAATCTCACACTAACGCAGCCAATTCTTGAAAGCATCCTGGAAAATGATGTTTTCTTGAATACATCATTTTTCTTGTCATCGGCCAGGCCAACTGCGTAGTATGTGCCGCAGAGAGGATTCCAAGAAATAGAGCGATTCCAGAAAGATCTAAAATCGCTCTACTAGTCCGAATCAAGGGAAGGAAGAAAGCGTGGACCTCCCGTACCAAACGCTTCCATGTTGAGTTATACAGTGATAATTTGTACCTTATCGTTGGGAGCATAGATGCTAGAAAGATTAGTTTATGCTCCTTTTGTCTGTGGGTGAACTTTTGGCATTTGAACCAGAAGCATGGCAATAATTGCCAAGGTTATAGCGCCTTTTCTCGCTCAATGGTGGACTAAAGCTTACGGATAAATACGAAGCTGAAAATAGTATTAAAAAAAAATTGTGAATGGATGTTATTATATAAAATGAGAATAAAATGTGTACTGTCTGCATGTCTTTCGATTGTGGTCCTGCAGCAATATCATTGGCATTCATGGCATTATCATTGCCATGAAGGAAAAACATTAAAATTTTCATACAGTACTCGGAAATTCCATGGATGATCCATAATTATATGCCGTATAAAGAATACTTACATTTTTCGTGGTAGGGTAAGATTTCAGCATACTAGCTTACCGCGTTCGCGCTGCCTACATTGTGTTGGTGGGACTGCCTCCTAAGGTATAGCTGACGAGATACAGCGTTTCTTACTCAGCCGCTGTTTGAGCCGCACCTCATTGGTGGACAGACGCTCGGCACGCACCTCCTCAATCTAGCTGAAGTCAGAAGGACAACAGTGCCCAGGCTGCACTACCAGCTAAGTACGCAACCCTTAGCTGGCGGTCTTTGTCATCTGTTGACCCGTGGAAGCATGAGGTAGGAACTTGTGAGGACCAGAGCTATGTTGCGGGGACGCACGCTCCATCACAGTTGTCGACTCACCATTTTGCAGCCCGAATGGTTGCAAAATTATGTGCTCAGTTTAAAAAAAACACACATACTCAATAATTGCATCAAGTTTATTTTAAATCAACATCGATACTTCTATATCAGATGCACTCGCATTTGCTTCTTCGCTTATTTCTTAAGCATTAGCCATCCACGAATTATGATGGAACAGGTGCTCTCCGACAGGTCTGCTCACTTAAAGCAAGACACCACCTCGTCGATCAAGCCTAGCCTGCTTAAAGGCACGAGAACGGGAACGGATAGCATCGTTTCATTCATCATTCATAATTATAATTGTTCCTATATACTTTTTGCTTCAATACGACATATTGCTAGTCGAACCCAAACGAGATTAGAAATAGACAAGAGCAGCAGCTTGATGGCTCATGATGAAGCATAGCAGCAGATAAATCAGACTCGGAGAGATTGGTGACTCGTTATAACTGGAGGTGCTTGATCCATCTGCCGTCGACGAGCTTTGACGTGTCACACTAAACCAGTTCAATCGGTTCGAAACCGGTGATGTTAAGAACTCGAGTGACTTTGAGATTATGCTATTAAATCATGATAGTCAAATGACACAGGGTCAATATTGTCAGCAAGACCATCGTTCAACATAAGATTGGCCTGAACACGTCACAAGTGAGCTTATTCATTATCGTCACTTTCCAGATTGCATGATACACCCGGTATTTGACTCTGTCGCTAGTGACACAGCTTGAATTGCGGTTAATTTATAACCCTCATTAATTATCTGAGAACTGGCGCTTGCAAAATCACTCATTTGTCCGATGGCTGCATCTTTTTCGGGCAAGCGTTTCCTCCCAAAAACAAAAACTACACACCCATCGGCATCACTAGCCGATCTGGGGAGCAGTACAGCGATACGATCAACTAATTAATCCTAATAATACACATTGGAGGAGTGGAGACAAAATAGCGTAAAAATAATAGCGACCGTCACATGCCTCCCCCAAAGCGTGTGCTGCTGTCATCTGGTGTTGTTTTTTCCAGCAACCACAGATTCGGACGGAGTGCACTGGGGACACCGGCCGGTCGAGGAGTGAAAAATATGACAGCTTCATCTGTTCCGCGTCGAGGCACCGTACGTCACGTGGAAGAATGGCAATGAATGTTAAATCAACCGAGACGGGAAGGCCAGAGCCTGTTGGTCTACCCCGGAGGACGGTCGGAATAACGGTGACGTTTAAACAATGATGGAGGATGGGGCTCCGGCCACACCATCGTTATGATTACACATGCATGCATAGATAGTGACCTATTTTGCGAGGACAAGGATACGAAGGAAACGCCACTGGAGGTTGGGAATCTACCGTTACACACTCCAAAGCTGAGTGGCAGACTGTTTGAGCAGCAGTACCAACATTGAATCTGTCATCGTTGTATTGATTTACAGAGAATATGATTGCTTTCGAAATTTGTTTGACAACGAAAATGATTGGCAATAGATTCAACTGAATGAACGATGAATAACTTTTGTTGCTTGACGTAATTTTTGCGGGACTTCTTTGTTGTATTTTTATATTTCAGTATCATTTATTATTCTCATCAGAATGAACTGATATCTTTTCTTGTACTTTGGTATTCAGTTTTGCTCATGCTATTCGTGCAGCTTCTGATAACCCGTATACTTCTTCGTATTCTTCTTCTTCTTGTGTATCCTTTGTCAAGTGGATGTCCAGTAGAGTGTCCTAAAATAAAATTATTCTCTCAAATTTTGTTGATCAACCCTGATATGATAGATGAGACTACAAGAAACAATAGCTTAGATAAAAGTTCGGAAAATAATAGTTTGTACAAAAATATAATAAATGGTTAAGGTATAGAAACTTTTATTGTTCATAATAAGTTAGTTCGTAGAAAATGGTGTATCAATTCTTCTTCCATTTGCTCCCTTTTGGAGTTATTTCAATCTAGATGACGATAGATTAAACGAAATTTGAATTTGCTGGAATTTTAATTTTATTTTGCCCACGCAATAGCATCATTTTTTTCCACATCTTTTTGAATAAAAAACAGTAACACGGTAGTGGAAATTGTTATTGGAATATAAGAAACTTCAAATTAATACTTGAAGTGATAAGTTTCTAAAATTTTTAAAAATTTAGAATTTAATAGCTGAAATAGTATACAAAATAAGAGTTTTTATAGTAAATTAAATTTAAATTAATATAATTTAATTTAAATTCTATAGTAATACATTGAAAAAGTGTTTCAGTTTCCGTTTTTAATTTTTAAAGGGGATCAACTTAACATACCAAGGCCGGGCTGGTCTCTGCTTCTATTCGGTCCTTGAAAATCCGGACCTTTCTCATCGTGCCATCAGCAAAAAGCTGGGTGTCTCGTGTTTTAAATTGGTACCACGGACGTTTGACCATCGATCGGAAAGAAAAAAGTTGCAAAAACGGATCTCCGTATAGTGTTAATGATCATAAGCGGGTAGCTCAATCTTTCAAGAGGAATCCCAACAGTTCAGTTCGAGATGTGGTGAAGAAACTGAATGTAACCAAAAGATTCGTGCAAGATGCGAAAAAACGTGAAGGACTACACACGTACAAAGTCCAAAAGGCGCCTAATCGCGATGAACGGCAGAATACGGTAGGTAAAACACGTGCACGGAAGCTTTATACCCAGATGTTGAAGAAACCACATTACCTCGGTATGGTTGATGAAACGTATGTTAAAGCAGACTTCCGGCAGCTTCCGGGACTCCAGGTTTTCACTGCTCATCATAAATTCGATGTCCCTGAGGACGTTAGAATGTAGAAGATGCCAAAGTTTGCCAAAAAGATTTGGCAAGCAATTCACTCGTGTGGAAAGCGGACCCCATTCGTGACAACTGGAACGGTCAATGGGCAGTTATACCTAAAGGAATGCCTGGAAAAGCGTCTACTTCCTTTTCTGAGGTCACACCATGGTCCTACGATTTTTTTTCTTCCAGATTTAGCATCGTGCCATTACTCGATAGAGGTTTTGGAGTGGTACAAGGCTAAGCAGGTCAATTCATGCCAAAGCATCTCAACCCCCGGACGCATTGGAACTGCGGCCAATTAAAAAGAACTGAGCCATCACTTCGGAGGCATCCTGAGGAAGTGATATCGGAGGAAGATATGAAAAAAAATGGCTTGCCACGCAAAAACAAAAATGGTCCAAATGTTGTACAGGACCTTATGAGTAGTGTAAAGAAGAAGGTTCGTGTATTTGGGCATGGAATTGAAATTGAATAAAACCAACATGAGAAAATATTCATATCATGTTTTATTTTACTTCCTGAAAGTTTTAAGATAATTGGTTGAACGGGCGAATTTTACCAAATATTTGTGTGTGTGTCGCAATTTGATTCCGTACACACTTTAGTCCTTAGGTTTGTAGCTTCTTGGCTAAGCAAATTCCGATTGATAAGAAGTCAACTCTGAGCACCTATGAGTTGCTTCCCGTTGGCAGTGTAAATTCAACGTAAAGAGAAAAAAAACAGGTTTGCTAAACATGGTTGGTTTAATGTAATTTCAACACAGTATTTAGAACTACCGATTAAGTCTTTTCCTGTTTATGTTCGAAAAATGTATGAAACGTTTTTAAGAAAAAAAAAATCATTTCCTGCAGTATAAAACGTACTTTTAGCCTCACATCGAAAGATTTATTTAATCTGCAACTGAAAAGCATTTTCTTATTTCTCTACATGTACGTGGCTTCTTGAATTCAGTTTCAAAAAAGATTTCGAACATTATTTCAGTCATGGAGTAATTGTTGCTCCCGAAAAGAGTTGTTCATTTATTCGAAAATATTATCTTCAAGCAGGAAGAGGATTTACAACAAGAGATTCACTGCCTTTTCTCTGATTGTGCGCGATAATTGTATAATTTACATTACAAGTACATATAGGAGCGGACAGTTATTTTATTGCTAGAACAAATAGACATGAAGAGAAAGTGTATTGATAGTTCCATATAGAGTAACGGCAGGCTTTGAAAATTGAAAGAATACAAGATTGAAAACGAGCGGAGGGCATTTGAACGGTAGTATACGATCAGGCACATAACCCTTTGTCATACTGCCCCATGCAGGATAGGCAAGGTCGGAAATCCTCTTCGCATGGAGATGATAAATTATCTGCTTCTGCTAACTTTATCAAAGATCGTTACTTCCGCGCTGGGGAGAATACAAAAAATAACAATCAAAAGTGTTAGTATTATAGTTCAAAGGTATGCTAGTTGACCAAGTGCAGCGAGACTGTTTGCCTCGTTTAGAACGAAACTGAACTTTATTGAAATAGGAGGGAATTTGGCCTTAAATTCTATTATTTTTTCTCAATTATCCCAAAAGCTTCACTTCGTCCTGTGCGTTTCTATTGACAACTGACGTTTTACAAATACTTCTTCTAGAACTATACAAATGTTGTGCTTGTTTCAAATCATGATTTTGCAACATAATTTCAACATAAGTCTCATCATAACAAATCATAAACTAGACAAATAAATACATATATGTTTAAAAACCGTTGCTTTATGGTCGCAATTCGAAAGGCAGAACAAGTATTGAGCTTAATAAATCTGCAACTTAATAGATACATATTGTATACTTTGCTCGATGCTATAATGAAATGCTACAGTATTGCGAAGTTTGAATGAACATTTTGGAAACAGTTTAGTGTTTTGACATTTATAGAAATAAACAGTACACTGCACTGCCGGTTAACTTTATTTTAATATGGTTAACAATTATTGGAAGTGAAAACAATTCACATGTTTTTTTCTACCAATTTTATAGATGTATAAATCTTTGGTTTGATGAACAGTCACTATTTCTACTTCTTTATCCAGATTTGAGGTATCTATCTAATAAGAGAAAAACGGGATTTTGAGAAAAATGCTCCATAAGATGAAGAATTTAAAACGGTTATTCGTTTCGTATACATATCAAAACTCCATCGTTAATATCAAACGGGTAAATCACTATTGTACTAGGTTTTTAAAAAGTCAATCAAACATTTCAACACTTTCTGGTAACTATAAATTAGAAGACACCCTCTGGGATTCACTTTCTGGTAGTTATTGATATGTACGGGTGATGAAACTGTTATGGAGTTGAGATTAATATATGAGACTTAAAGGAATAGCACCTCAATACTACCCAAATCATACAGATTACAGTTTTCTCAGAGGCTTACGTCTCTCGTTATAAGTTTTAGCAAATTGAGTGATAAATTGTATCAAAATTTATTCACCACAGTTATGGTCCATAATACACGTGTTAGGTGCATAGGTTTGGCTCAAAAATAATAGACTGTCCCATCTATTCAAAGTTATCCTAGGTTTCTTAGCTCGCACTGACTGAGTATAATAACTCTGTTAATAATGACTTTTAACGTTTACAGATTTAATGATCTTATTTAAAATATCCATACACAACCTTAATTTAAGTTTGACTTAAAGAATTGATTTCAATAAATAATTTTTTTGTTTATGTCAATAAATATATCTAAATTTATTTACATAGGTCTTATTAACGTATCGTAAGATTCGATTATAATTTTGGATTTTGAAGTGTTGGTGAAAATTTTAAATTTCTTCTTTATTTTCATGTATTAATGTAAATATTTGTGATGAAAATAGGTACGCTTTCTATTGAGATAACAATATTCTTTCCAATAGCAAATCGTTTTTGGACAAAAGAGCTTAAACTTAATGAAAAATACATGCAAAAACAGTTTTTTTCTTAAAACAAAATGTTTCTGATTATTTTTCTCATTATTCCATAGGGGACTTCCAGCCGTACTATTTATCATAAATCAACGCTTCATCTGATGTTTTTAAATAGGTAATTTATGTCTGTGGTAAAAATATGTTCAAAAATTTTTTTGTGTATTCATTATAAAGACAAAAAGGCTGAATTTAAGGAAAAAACTGGCCTCTGCCTTGAAATTCAGGGGAATATTTTTACAAATTTATTTATTAAACCAATATTTACATTAATATTATCTAGATGACACAAAATTGATGAAAATTTTTAGGGCAGGTGGTTTTACCGATAGATCAAATTTCAGGTGACTACGCCACATAAGAGCCTTTCGCCACTTTATCACTATACTATCAAAATTATAATAACTGAAATTTTGTAAACAACCAATAAAATACAATAAAAAACTACCTTTTACTTCTGCTAGCATAATCCCCTGGATTAGCTATTGAAAATTTTATTCTTCACAAGCATGAACGCTTGTCTTTCCATTCATTCAAAGTTAACACATTCTTAAAACCGTCTTCCACACTTGCTGTGTGATTATAACCATTGTGTCTATGCTTTCAATGGATTTTCGATGGCTAATAATTTGCACTGAGTTCTTAACGGGCGCTCATTAACGGAAACTTGACTACAGTTACTATGTAGGTAAATTGATAACCTGCGTAACAATATTACTAGCTCAGAAAATATAATGAACTTTCAACTGAAACACTACGCTTTCGAAAATAAATGTACACATTTTGATGCAAGATGATTGACATTTAAAATATGGAATCTATTTCCAACTAATGTAGGAAAAACCAAAAATTAAAATTTTTCAATAAATTTTTAACCTGCGGTGTTATTATTTTATGCTCAGCCGCCATGGTTAATATAGTACCAAATTTTGGCTAGACAAATGTATTCATATATTTGCATTATGATTGAGATTCAATGACTCAAATTTAACAAATTTCTCTTCTACGTATCATACAAGCATAAGACAATAAATTTTGGAATCTTTGTTACGGAATAACATCACAGAATTTAGACTCCGGAAGAACTGAAGAGTCTATTTTTCCAACTTATTCCCGAGCGCATTATATTTAACGAAGTAAAACAGCGTATTTCACCATAAATCTGAGTCGGTTGAAAAATCCTGGTTTGAGATGAGAATATTTAAACCTGTGATATTTATTTTACAGGTTTTTGAAGAACAGCACACCAGCGAGAAAAAGATCATGTTTGAAAAATAATTGCTCCTCATCTGCAGCCGGTCATAAACATAAAACAAATCCTAATGATGTGCGGTAGACTGTGATATTTATCTTATAATACAAATTCATTCATGAAACATATTGAAAACTTGAATCATAATAATCATTCGACAAGTTTCGATAACCTGTTTGGCAACACTTTTGAAACTCAAATAATATATTGTAAATAGGCTCCACCTCTTGCGCTTTTCTGATTGCATTCTAGTAACGCATAACTTAGTGGTTGCCTAATAATTCTATCATCATTTCAAAGAAACAATTTTTTCTTTATTGCAACAAATTGTGTTACTTGGGCTATTTTGTCGGTTGCAGATTTGTTGACGAATTCACATATGTTGACTAGGCACTTGAAATCATGTCAGCGTCGGTGAATTCGGCTGTGATTCATAAAATTCGACACATTTTTGCTGCAATTTTCAGAGTCACATTTTTTATCGTACTTTTTTTTTTTTTTAATATTCTTCACTGTTCTTCATTCCTCATGCTTCACTCTCGTACGTGCAAGCAGTTCTGACTTGACAAGCTGCGCACTGATACTGAATTGGGTTGAGATCATGTAAATTTCAGGCGTTTCACACCTAACAAGAAGAGCATGTCGTATTATTAGATGTTATCGTAGCATCATAGTTGCAGATTTCATGCTAGATATATTAATGAATATGATATAAATCTTCATGAAGGCAGTGTTTCTAGCTATTTAAAGTGTTTCAAATTGAAAGTTGCATTCAACTATTTATTAAGCCAACATGTTTTCAGTGAAGGTTCAGATTACATCTTGAGCAATTTTCATATTTTTTTTCTGTGATGATACAGTAACTTTTCAACAACCAGATGTAAAAATAAAATCAAATCAAAGTAAAACAATACAGTATGTCTTTATTTACTTCTGAAAATCAGAACCCAAGGCAGATTCGACATAACCTCAATTTAGCTGATAGGATGTGTGAAATTTTCATTGGATTTGAGTTTGACAACTCATATACATAACATGTGATTTGAATTTTATAGAACGTTTATAACTCCATTAGGCTCTGTGCACAAATTACGTAACGCATGAAGGGGGGGGAGGGGGGTTGAACAACCGTTACTTATTGTGACATATGGGGGAGAGGGGGTTTTAAAATCGTTACGTAACCAAATAACCAATTTGAAAAAAAAATCAAAAGTGAATAACCATTTTGCCATCAATTAAATTTCCTGTGTGCCAAGCAAAGTATCAAGTAGTAAGTAGAAAAGCCTGTTGAGGAGGCGGATTCATTCGTGCCTTGACCTACCCCGCAGAGGTATGTTAGGCAAAAGCAACGTCCTTGGTTCGAGTACTACTTTACCAATGCACTTTCGCTCAATTTTCAATACTTCTATTCTATTTCCTACCTACCGTACACTGACGGGAATTTCAACACTTTCTCTTAATATCTTTCATTCTAGCAAACATTACTGTCCACTCTTGGTGACTTATGGTGATGAGCGAACATCTCCTTCTACATCAAGTAGAAAATGGTTAATTTATTTCTACTAGTTGAGAACTATGTTTAAAAATTCTGGGAAAACCCCATTTTCAATACGTCAAATAAAAGGTTTTAATCTATATTTTGAAGAAAAAATTTGGAAATGAGCCAAAACTTTGTTTTTGTATTATTAATGACGTTTGCCATAACTGATACACTGCACCAATTTTCGCCATAGTTTTAAATTTTGGTTCCTTTCATGGCCAATCGCATGTGTTTCTTATGGGAATGGCCAAAATTGAAACAAATTTTTTGGTAAGTGGTGCATCTGAAGTTTTAAGATAAATGGATTAAGTCTATATTTTGATTTCCGACCAAATTCTAAAGCTTCGATAAATGGAGATATACACTTAAAATTTATTTTCGTTAATTAGCTTTTCCTCGTTTCGTAAACATGGATTATGCGCATAAAACAAATGTCTCGTAAATTATATGAAACATTCATATTGCAGTGAAGAGCACACTGAACCGAGAAATCATGTAAAATTTATCTGAAAACACATATTGTTGTCTCATATATTGTCTGTGGGAAGCTATGTGATGTTTTTATTAATTTTAATATTATTCCTTGGTTCAGTGCAGAACAATTCCTCGTGGTTGCCCTTTTTTTTAATTATATTTTGAGCTGGTAAAGTTTTTTTTAATAGTAACAGATTACTCGTAGCTCTTTGTTTTTTTTTTGTAGAATGAACGAATGTTCTTATTGTGTCAAAATATGCTTTGTGCTTTTGACAGCTGCGTGTGTGGCTTTTTATACGAAGGAAGCTTCGTAGAAAGTAAAAATCAGGTTCGCTGCAGAAAACAACGAATAGATTTGTTAGTCCTACCTTCGATCGTAATATGAACAAAAATTAATTTTCAGTGTACTATTAAAATGTGATCTACTAAACGAAAGGTATCTTATGATGATTTGCATCACCAATTGGCGCAATTTTCCATAAATTGTACATCTACACGTTGAGAAATATATTGTTCTGTATAGATTCAACAAATTTCGTTGTTGACTCATGACTTACCCATAATATTTATTTATTCAAACAATATCGATTTAATTTTTTAACCAACAACAATTTTGTTTTGTTTCTTAAAACGCTGCAAAAGAGGCTTCTATTGAAAACAAAAAGCATTTATTGTTGAATAAAAAAATTAGCTTTTTGGAATCAATGCATTTTTGCATGGATTCGACCAAAGCGGTTGGATTGAAAAAAAAAAATGTTTTTTCATATATTAGAACCATTGAAATAATAAGAAATTAAGTTAAATGTTTTGCTGATTGTTGATTCTACAAAATAATTGTGTTGACTCAATAAAGATTTCTGTTAGAAATGTTAATTTACTAACAATTTTGGATTCGAACAAAAAAATTGTTGTTTAAAATATATGGTTGCATTTAACTAAAACAATGTGTGGTTTGATTAAATACACAAGAAATGTTGATTCTACTCATTGCGTTCAGCCTACATCAAATTAACTTGTCACTGTGTCTGTTGTTCTATGTTTCTGCCGTCATGATTTAGTCGCACATAGCGCGCGCTTATTCATGCACTGCCCGAATCAAAAGGAAAACTCTGAATAGTACCTATGTAAAAAATAAAATTAATAATAATTTTTTATAACAATTACAATAATTGTAATAGCAAAATTGCAATTGCAATTGTGCATGGCATAAAATACTGTTGATTTGAGTGATACGAATTAAACTTTTTTTGTGATTCTTTAAATAATTTAAAGACATTTGAATAAACTTGTTGAACTAATATTTGTAACAGTTTGAATACAGTACAATGAGTGCAATGTTTTTCGTAATCTTTATATTAGCTTTAAGTTACTTAAATGAAAATAATTGGATGATGTTTGCAATCTTTACTAATTTCAAGTATATTAGAATTAAACATAAAAACAACAAAAATAACAGTTTTTGTGATGATTTTATAACAACTGCACTCTTAAAAATAATGAAAATTACATGAGCTGTAATTGGTAAAAGATTTAAATATCATGGCATGGAAATCAGTAAATCACTGAATTTTATATGATAATAGATGTAAATCCAAAAATAATGGTTGTCTCTTAAAATTAAGAACAATATGATGTGAAGTAATGTCTTGTGATGTAATATCACATCAAGAGTTGAAAAATAGGTCAAATGAATTTAATTTTATGGATTGAGACACTTAAAATTACACGAACGCGAACTGAAATATAAATGCTAGACTCATTTGTGAGGCCATACTATCAATGTAGAGTTTTCAACAGCCCACAGTCTAGCATTGGCCGGTATTGAAAACGGACGCCGCAGCATATCTCTCTTTTCCTGCCATGATAACTTCAGTCATAGAAGTAGCTGAAGTATAATTTTATCCTTACTTTAAAACATGTAATAGTTTCAAATGAAATTTTTCTTTTGCAAATTTTCATCACAAATTTATTGAAAAACAAAAAACAAAAAATAAATAGATACCTTTAGTGCATTGCGATTATTTTCAAATGAGCTTCTCTTTCAGGATGCTAAAAAAAATACGGTTTTTGGTCTACGATTCGGAACACAAACTTTAAATTACATAATCCTTTAGATATTCAGTAAAATAGCAGTTCCTCGCTTAAGTAATGCTCACTAAGTTTATAAATTATAGGTTCCTTTATTAAAATACTAAAGTTCTATGAAAATTCTTCTTTTAACTCAAATTTGCGTCATGGCATGTAAAATTAAGTGTTCAGCTTTTCCTTCGTGTAAATTTTAAAAAGAACGTAAATTTATGTCTTCTTAGCCGCTTCGTTTGGGTGCATCTAAAATGACCTATTTTTACACGAAATTTTCTAAGTGTGTGAGAAATAGGGTGGGGGGGTGTCCGTGAGCGTTACGTAATTAATGGGAGGGGGGAGTCTGGTCTCGCGTTACTTATTGTTACATAGGGGGGGGGGAGGGGGTCCAAAATCCCGTTTTTCTGCGTTACGTAATTTGTGCACAAAGCCTTATGGAGGAATGGAAAATGCGTAAATTTCAAACCACATGCAAATAATAATTTGTTACATCTAATTAAACAGAAAGTTACAGGTTTTTATTCGAACTGTGTACACCTCTGCACAGATAAAAAGAAACATTGAATATTCTGCGTTATCTAATGCACATAAAGGGAATGCTAGATTTGGCAGAAAATTATAGGATATTTCATGTAAATTTAAGCCAGATAACGCCTGAATCAAGCCTGTTGTATGCAAGATTGCAAACATTGTTGAATGCAAACATTGTTTACGTTTCCTTTGGCTTGCAATTAAACGAAGCGAAACTTTACACGCTTTTTAAAATTAATTATTTTTTCCTGTGTGCTTTACGCACATAATAAAAGATAAAAATTTATGTTTATGTTTATGGATAACTTTTTATCATAGTAAGCCATGCCTACATTTTGACATGGGACAAAGCCATGCAAATAATTTTTCTTAAAACATAATGTGGTGAAGGTTTTGGACTACACACTACCAAAATCTCGTGTAAATTTCTGTCCCTGAGACCGACACATGCAAGCGTCCTTTAGCGCATAAGATTGTGTTGAAAGAGATGAGAAAATAAATTCAACCGAACACATCTTTTGTCGAATTGCGTATGTTTCAGTTTCAAAAGACGTAATTTCACACGAAATCTTTCTTTACGTCTCCCGAATATTACGTTCCCCGACTATTTACAAACATGGATTAGATCTCGTGTAAAATTCATAATTTTTAAGTGTGTAGGAACAGAGTTCCTAACATTACCAAAAAGTAATCCCTATAGCGACACACGCAAACGGCCTTCAGAACATTAGAATCAGTCAAAAGAGACAAGAAAATCAATTCAATCATACGCAGTTTTTGTTGAGTTGTGTTTGTCTCTGTTTCGAGACGCTTATATATGTTCCTTGACGTAAATCAAATTTGAATTACGTCTTATGTCTAAGACTATTGTCTATTGTCTAAATGTGTAATTTTCGCCATTTTGGACCATAGAGCACAGCGAAGGAAGACGTGATTAAGTAACAGACCAACTGGAGTGAGAGGCAACCATGCTTACCACTACAACGGCGGTGCAATCTAATTGATAACTTGAGATCACAGATAAACATTTTTTCTCCTGAACGATGGGTCAACAGTAGTAGATGATTAGTCCGAAATGGTAGTAGTTCTCTGCCAAATGTTTGAAACCATTCATCGCGATTTTTTTTTAAATTTACTGATATGAAATTCGATCCTGTACTATTAGGGAGAGCTGTTGCTGAGACCATGGTTGATCAGACAAGCAATGGTGATCCGCAAATTAGGTGATTAACAAAGATTAGGTTACATGTTGATTCGAAAAGCGCGAAGCGTTTACATCTATTGCGAGGCAAACTTATTACTTCACAATTACTGTTTCAGCAGATTCGAGTAGTAGCGGAAAGCCAGTCGGAGATACGCTGTGACGAAAAATACCCATTTCGTCAATCAAATGTGTTGATTTCTCCCTAGTGTACCACTGCAATTTCCTCACAAGTTTTCAGCAACCAATTTGGATATACTGTGACCAATTACAACTCCCTAAGCATCAGTAACGTATACTTGCTCGATCAGTTGAACCATCGCAGCGCATGCGGTGACTCAAAGCGCAGTGATTGCGTTCGCCCAATTTACGATACTACAACATTGAGCTCATAACTCACAGACTGTTTAAGTGATTTTCCATATGATCAAAGAGACGTCGTCGTCGCCATGGGAGAGAGTGGCACAGAACGAACGAAAGAACGAACGAACGTTATGCTACACGAGCGACACAGAGTAGCAAAACATTATCATCGCCATCGACCAGCCGCCAGCTATGCGCAGTGGACCCACTGAGTCGATGGGTGACGGTTTGTTTTGGTTTCTATTTTCTTTTGGGGTAGTGTTTCGCTGCCCAGAATGGGGTAACTCATTCTCACTGTCGGTATTTTCCTGAGCTTGCTTTCCCTTTGAATAGCCTACTTCGAAGCATGTGCGCGGGTAGACGAAATCTCATGCTCATTTCTCTCAATTTTATGCAGCACAAGTTTTCACGTGTTCGAAGTGTTCGGATGATGCAACCGAATGGAAGTTGGGCATTCGCTTTTGCTATCGAATTTTCGTGAGAGAAAATAACGTTCGGAAAATTAAAGCTCATTTGTCTCTTTTGACCTAGCCGTGCTTTCGGGCGCCGATGTTTCCGAGCAATCTACTTCGGAGAATCGTTATTCATAGATCAAATGGGTTTTTCAAATTAGGTTAAGCAAAAATTGTTATTCTCAACCGTAAGTGAAAGATTTACAAGATCTTTGGTCGTGTTTAATACCGATGGCTTAGAACTGGACCATATTAAAATAATTGAAATATAGAATGTCTGCTGCCGGTCAAGTACAGGATAAGTATCAATGTTAACTTGTCATAGGGTGAGATGAAGTGAGGTTGAAGTTTATTAAAGATTTTCAAACCTGCACAAAGCGAAACTTATCACCGAGTTTTGAAAGAAGATTGATGGAAGATTACTACTCCTAAATTTGTTTTTTATTTTCATTCTTTGTCTCATATACTAATTTACATTGAAGTATTTTAGCCCCCTGGGCTCTTCAGCTTTGTTTAAGTGTTTTATTTGTATGGTATGTTGTGTGTGTTTTACGTTTTACGTTATTTGTCCGATCAGCCTTTAGGGCATTGTAAGTTTCAAAATTTTATAACCTACTTAAACTAAAACTATAGTTACAATTTGAAAAGTCTAGGGGTGGGAACCAGATTCTAGATGATCTGGTGATCCGATTTCAGGCAACATGCCCTGTTCCGATTGATAGACTCACTAAAGCGATCATCGAGCATTTTTATCTCGACCAGACGGTGGACCTCAGATGTTCTTGTTCTTGGAGGGGTGTTCAGGATCATCCTGCGGAACTTATTTTGAACACGTTGAAGCTTCAGGTGATGTGTTTTTGCGCAACTCTCCCAGATTGGCATGCCGTACTCGATCACTGGAAGTATGATTTGCTTGTTGATCAATGGGTACAGTAGCTTCAACAGAACGTTACACTTTGAAACAGGTTTGTCAACCTTCTCTCTGAAAATAAGCTTGCTGTCCATCGTAACGCCAAGATAGACAGCTAATTTGGCCCATTCCGCCGTTTTGTTATTTAGGCTAATTTTACAATCTTCAGGCGGAATAAGTCTGGAAGAATTGGAGTGTGGAAAGAGGATGACCTTAAGCTGTAATCTTATACATCAGGCCATCGTGCCACACTTTATCGAAGGCCTTCTCAATATCGAGAAGTGCCATGTTAGATGATTACACAACAAACTTGGTTAAGTTGGTGCACTGTTGAGCGACCACGTCGGAATCCGAACTGCTCGTCGAGCAAGATGTTTAGCTCGTCGGAAAACGAGAGAAGCCGACGGTGGATCGTTTTCTCAAACAGTTTCGATACTTCTAAGAGAAAGCTGATGGGCCTATAGCTCTTGGAACATGAATGATCTTTCCCAGGTTTTAGGATGGGGATGACTTTGGCTGACTTCCAACACGATGGAAAGTAGCCAAATGGTAATAGAACTGCGGGTTTCATGTTCCTTGAGCTTTTGATATAAGTCAACAATTCGTTAGCAGAGATCTCCAACGACTCTGTGAAGTCGTTGAGGCTTGTGTGGATGTTAGTAATAATCGCCCTAACGGCAGCTTTGTGTGGACTCACGATGTTTTAACCGAGACTATGGCAGCTGACGAAATGTTGACTTATCGCAGCAGCCTTTTCTGCAGCCCTTATCAAGCGATCCTTAGAGCCATTGCTGTCTAAAGGGATCAACGATGGAATGGGCCTTGGCTTAGTTTTCAAAATTGTTGTCAACTTCCAGAATCACAATTTGCACAATCTGGAAGAGAGCGGATCTTGTCGGCAAATTCTTAAGGTCTACCATTCGGGCCTTAATAATTTTTGTCACTCGATTACAGTGATTTTTTAGTGTTGGCAAACCAGTTCGCTGGTATTGCCTTTGGATCGCGTTTCGCAATTGTATTACATCTTTAGTGGGTTTATCAATGGGTAAATGGTTGCTCACCTGATCAATCACCGGTACATTTTGCTCCCAGGCTTGAGAGATTGCTTGCTCGATGCTCTTCAGTAGCCGATCAATGTCATCAGTTGACTCGAGCTGCACGTTAAAATCGACATTGTCCTTGACATGTTGTCGAAACCACCTCTCCTATCTGGCACGGTGTTAGTTCCGTCTGGGTGCCGGTTGACCGCACAATCCGATAGCCAGGAATAGAAACGCTAATTTCGGGCTTGAGGTGCGTCTCCATGATGATGGCGATGTCAATATCATTCCTGTTAAGGAAGTCAGCGATTATTTTGTTCCGGATGGAACAAGCATTCCAATTGAGAGTTTTGATGGTGCGTTCATGGTCCATACTTAAAGATGAACGTCATCGTCACGGATGTGGCGACTTTGAGCTGTTTTACCTTTTAGCAGCAGGATCGTAGTAGGCGGTAGAGTTCTTGAACGAACTCGACCATTTGCTCTGAGTCGTATACCTGTCCATCGGTGGCTGGTTGCGTGGAGGTACTGCAACTCGTAGGAGAATGGAACAGGCGTGGAGGCAGCGGTGGCTGCCGCGAATCGATGTTGGACGGAGGCTGATGGGTGGTTTGCATGACGGTGATCAATGAGATCGTCGGTAGGTTTGGCGCTTGATACCGAAGCATCGGGAAATTCTCCTCGTTCATCGGAGGTGGTGGACGACGTTGACTAAGCCGGGACTTGGTATATGCCTGCTTGCGGATAGCCAAAAACTTCACACGTTTGGGGCAGGCTCGATTGCGCAAGAGTTGGTGCACTTCAGTGGGGTAGCATCGACCATCAGGGCACAATACTTGGTGGCGTATGCTCCGGGACACTTGCCACAACGCGGGCTGTAGCAGTTTCGAGACAAAATTCAATCGCTGCCAGCTCCGTCCTTAGTGCCGCGGTGTCTTGCATGGTGAATAGCTGCGGGATCTTCACATTTTTCTGTATCTCATGTACCGGGAGCGCAGTAAACCGATTGCTCGCTAGGAATCGGGCGTTGGGGTTCGATGGACCGGTGTCGTAATGCCGTAGCCGCTTGCAGCTGCTCGGTTTTGGCACGGCTTCATGAGCAGATGCCGCTGGTGCGGATTTCATCGACCCATTCCCACGGCAACAGAAGACTAACACAATTTTGCAGCGTTTGTTTCTGGCTTGCTATCGCTAATAAATTAGATGGACCGGTGTCGTAATGCCGTAGCCGCTTGCAGCTGCTCGGTTTTGGCACGGCTTCATGAGCAGATGCCGCTGGTGCAGATTTCATCGACCCATTCCCACGGCAACAGAAGACTAACACAATTTTGCAGCGTTTGTTTCTGGCTTGCTATCGCTAATAAATTAGCAAGCGCAGGCAACAGTGTTAAATAACGCTGCCCAACAACGTTCAAGTGGTGCCCAAGGACAAGAACCCTTCCAACATGCCAGAGCTCCATCCAAGCGAACAATATTGGGCCATCGTCAGGCGGAGCTTTAAGAACACTCAAAAAGCTGTTGTGAGCGAGGAACAGTTTAAGGCGAATAAAGTAGACAAGAAGACTGTACAAAATATTATGGCAGGTGTTAAACGGAAGACCCGGAAATTCGCTTTCGGTTAAAAGGAAGCTTAGTTGAACATTTCTTCTCTATTCTGTATTAACTGAACCTTAAAAATAAAAAGAATTTGACATTTTAATAAAAAAAAACTTTGATCGACTCACACACATTACTGTTTGGCCCAAATTTGATCGGAACACCCTTTATCAAAGAAAAGTTTTTGCATACAATATTATCGACAATGTATGTAACATCCTTGAACTTTACATGATTTATAATTAAAACACAGAGAACAGACGTTCATCTTCGATCTACTACTTGTGTAAAACTTTAAACCGACGTTTCAAGTGTATGTCGTAATGCTCCTGGTAGGCGGCGGTGCAGTTGTGCGATAACTGTCATGTCAATGTTTTGTCAACAATGTTTTGTCAATGTCAACCTAAAATGTTTTGTTTGTTTTTCTCTACAATTGCTTTTTATACAGGCTGCCCATATTAACTTTTACACACATTTTTTCAAGAAATGGTATATTGACATCAATGTCTGTTCTCTGTGATTAAAATGTATGCGTGTTTTGGGACGTTCCATTTATGTGCATGATATTGAACAAAAATTCACACAAATTTTTCGAGCTTATAAGAAAACTTTTGTGCAAACAATATGAAAACAATGTGCTAAAAAATAAACCGAAAGATTGTACACTTATCTCATCGTCAGCACCTCGTGCATTCTACAGAAAACTGCCAGCATAAGAATGCTGCAACATTGTCAACATGCTTTAGATCGCCTGCATCAGCCAGCAACTCATCCCATTGGGTTCGTGTATTTTTGCGCCCCACAGAATCGCTCTCCACCGGGCAGCATAAGAGATTCGGATCCCAATCGGATCTCGCCGTTCGGTCATCGTCGATGCTCGGAGCTTTTCCTTCTTCGTGGGAGCCATGCTGCGAAGACATGCTGGCAGGGATCGTCCTACTCTCTCCGTGCGCTCGAATGTCATTCGCATGCGGGACTTGGTGCTGTTGGTATCTCGAGGCTTGCGTCCGTCGGGCTTTTACACGTGTCGCGCTCCTGCAACTGTAGGCTATGTGGCAGACTGGCTGGCTACCCTGCTGCATATATAATATTCGTGATTCGCTGAGATTGCCGTACCCCTATCGATACAGATATACGATCGGTGCGGAAGAGGACGAGTGAAACGTGATTGCAAGTGAATCTGAAGTGTGGTCCTTTCCGGACAATCTAATTCAATTCAATCATCATCATCGGCTAACGGAAAACGTAGAAGCATTGCACGGTGCAAATCAAGGAAAAGAGTGATGACTTGTATTCGATGCTTGTTTTTCCGGAAGTGCTGTTTTTTCGTGGGGTTTAGTGAATAGCTCTCGAAGTGGCGAGGTGATACGTTTTGCAGCGAAATAAGAGGATAGAAATTTATAATTCATAATTAAATATTAATCCAAGTGTTCTGGCAAGCGAGAGCCAAAGTTTCTGGAAATTTGTGCAAGTTGAAGGGAGGCAGAGAGGATATCGAATTTTTGTTTGTTCCTGAAAGTGGTGGTTTTTGGCAGTGCGCTACATGGATTGAAGTTTTTATTTACGGATAAGAATCGAATTTGCTCTGGAAGTGCTGAAAAACTGTGCTAGATGGCAAAATCAATGCTTAGTGAAACAGTTTTCTGTTGCTAGAAGGGGAAACAACATAATTATATTATAAGCCAACACATACTCACCGGAATTAGGTGTTGGATTAAATAAACGGGAATTTTGGAAAGTGAAAGAAAGGTTCACTCAAGTTCTTAGCCTCTTGGAAATAACTCAGCATCATAAGAAGAAATTCACCAACTGCTAATATTTATTTAATAAAACAAAGTGAATTATGTGAAGAAACGAAGAAATACCAAGCTTGATGATATTTCAAGTATTAAATTAATTTTTGTGATCTGTAGTGCTTTTTGTGATTTGGCTGATTGTGCTGTGTCTAAGTGATAAAGCTGCGAAGAAACAAATCTGTTGAACACCTTACCAAAGGATAACCTTTTTCTGTTAAAATCAAAAATCTTGTGCTAAAGAACACGGTATCAGGCGTGAGGTCGAAGAAGAAGACTTCATCAACCGAAAAACGGGGTGATAATCCCGTTTTCCATTGGATTACGTCAAGCACTGCTGCAGGCAAAGGCCGCTATCATGTTTCTGTAAGTAATTCCTAGAAGATATCTTTCCCTGATTTGAGGATTTGCCGAAGTCAAATAAAACTGAATGTTGTGGGATGTATTGAGTTGGGAGTATGACTTATACTCGTTAAAAAAATGGTTTCGTAAGCTGAGTGCTTTAACCGTTGCTTTATTCAAATAAAAGTTAAAATTATGATTGATTTTCAGAAAAAAAAAAAAAACTGGAGGTTTAATGTCGTCGCTAGTTAAAAAGATTAGTAATAATGCCATGAAAGCAAAGGCTGCCTAAGAAAAAACTATAATTTTAAATCATAAATTTTGATTCTCAAAATAATAATTGCATTTAATGCAAATATATTAAATCATAGGCACTCTCTTAGCTCAGTTAGCAGAGGCGAGGGTGAAGTAAAAATTTAATACTGGGGAGGTGAACTTTTTGTTTACGGCTTTTATTGAAACAAAAAAATCAAAAAAATTGATAACTAAAAACTGAGCAAGCTAGATATACTTACCTTATTCCGGCTATAAATTTCATCTCCTATGATGATGATGATGAAAATATACCCACCATCATCGCAAGGATTACCTACGTCTGTAGAATCATACTGGAAGGGAATGATCTACCTGATGGTTTGTTGTAGCAGGGTGAGTTGAAATCCCTGGAAACCTTCGGAAAACAACGCGGTGGCTGTTCTCTCATTACAAAAGTCTGGCTTCCCCACGTACTTTTGTCCAGTCACCAGTTCCTTCAGCTCCATTAGGCTACCCCCCCAGTATATAGTAAGTTAAAAAGATATTATTAATTTAATCACTTACCATCTGTATCCAATGCATGCTCAGTCGTCTGTACTTTAAGTCATCATCTTCCTCCGTTATGAATTGCATTGCTACATATTACGTCTGTGTATAATTTTTATTTTTCTTGTATATATTTTATTTCTATGGTTGCCTTCTATCCCATATCTTAAAAAGCTATGTTCCATCCTCTGTTGTTATTTCCCTACTCACTTTCTTCCCCGTTTGTTATTTCACTGTTACTATCTTGATAATTTTCTTCTGCTTTCTTTTTCAGTTTTTCTCTATCCTTCGCAAGTTCTTTCCAATCCTGACGTGTCATTCCTCGGTACCTTAAAAAATCCTGCTGTAGTGAGTCTTTCCACGTAAAGCTTGGTCTTTTTTCCTTTTAAAACCAAATTTAAATTTAAATGCCGCCTTAAGTGGATGCCTACTTGGTCTTCTGATAATATGCCCATAATAATTAATTCTCGCAACCCTTATTCTTCTGTTAATTGTTTTACCGTTCATCTCTTTTGTCACATTAAATTTTCTACTTTCTACACAGCAATTATTCCATATGTCTTTGAGAATGACTTTTTCGTATTTTACTATAAAAATTTCATCTCCTATTAGCAAAAAATGTAATGTTTGTCTCTGGAATGAGGAATAATCGTTTGATGCGACGTGAATCACGTCTTAATGTGAACAAACCCCAAGCCGTGAAAATATTGAAATTTTTATTGTGTTAATCTCTTTATTATTTATTGTCCTTTTATTAAGAACCATAATGTACTTATATGTTCCACAAATTCATAATGTTGCTATTATTTAATACTTGGTTTATTTCGGAATTTTTGTCACCTCTTTAGCCTTCAAGTATGACAAGAGGTTTATCTGATATGATTTTATCTTGACACTTACTTAATTTTTCCAAAACAAAGCCTACTCATGAAAATTTTTGAGTTCGACATCAATTAAAACTAAAATGATTTTTGACTGACTGTCTAAATTTCAGCGTAATTCATTCCACAGATAAAAAGAAACATTGAATTTTCTGCGTTATCTAATGCACATAAAGGGAATGCTAGATTTGGCAGAAAATAATCGGATATTTTATGTAAATTTACGCCAGATGACGCCTGAATCAAGCCTGTTGTATGAAAGATTGCAAACATTGTTGTATGGCGCATCAGAGACTACAACCAATTGCGTTGTTAACGCCTCCTTTGGCTTGAAATTAAACGCGGGGAAATTTTACGCGCTTGTTAAAATTAATTATTTGTTTCTGTGTCATTAAAATTAAAGATTGCGAATTGCATAACCATTCTAGATTGCAAGACATGAATTGCATATCATATATTATTTTTTTTTAAATGCCGATGGTAAATAATATTCAGTTACAGTTGCAACGTTAAAACAGTTTCTTACCGAAATAAACATTAGCAGGATAGCTATGCACCTCTATAATTTTTATCTCCAGTTTTAATGCAGTCTTTTGCCGGTTATTTCACTAATATTTTTCATAAAACAAATATCAAAAGTCGCTTAATACCATTCCAAAACATCTTTGGCGTAGTGACAGAGGCCGAATCAGACCAGGCGAGAGAGCATCATGGCTGCGTATGAGTAGTAACAATCGCTTCTTTAAGCATTCTTCACGGTACACAGATAAAAAGAAACACTGAATTTTCTGCGTTATCTAATGCACATAAAGGGAATACAAGATTTGGCAGAACATAATGGGATATTTCATGTAAATTTAAGCCAGATAACGCCTGAATCGAGCATGTTGTATGAAAGATTGCAAACAATATCGTTGTTTACGCTCCTTTGGCTTGGAATTACATGAGGGGAAATTTTACACGCTTGTTAAAATTAATTATTTTTTTCTGTGTATATTTCCTTGTTTACCGTTCCGGTAGTGATGAAGCTTTGGCTTGATCGACAGCTGCATATTGCAAGCCAAACAAAATAATTTTTGGGAAACTTGGCCTTTTTCGTCGTCCTGAAATGCTCCTTCACGCCGTTTCGTTGCAAAGCAGTATAATTAGACATTCCAAGAAGCTGCTTAAAGTCTTCCATCACATAAGTTTCTTTCTCCATTATCACGCAGGTAAACTTCGTCAAATATTCACGATATAACTTGCGAGCCCGGGTTTTAGCCGTCACATTTTGTTTATCATTACGGTTCTGTACAGTTTCCACCTTGAACGACTTTATAGCTTGCTGGTGCTTGAAAGTATTCGTGCAAACTTGGAGACATTAGTATTTTTCTAGAAACAGTACGTACCAAAAGATCTGGTCTCTTCTGCAATATTTGCTTCACATTCACGTCCTTCTGGTTGTTCCTGTGATCCGTTTTTGTTCCGCTCCCAGCCTACCTGGCTGTTGACAAACGTGTAACGAAAGATTTAAGAACGTCATGGACAGTGCTTGCAGGAAAACAAAGCTTTTTTTGCAAGTTCTCTTACTGACAGATCCGGATTTTCCTTGCGATCGCACACAATTCCTTTCCGCACTTGCTGTTTTTTGACGCCATCTTCGATCTAAAAGCTTGTAGTATCACCAAAAATAGATTTTACCCAATGAACAGACATACGTTCACCAGTCTGTGAAATATTTCACCCGTGTATGAAGTATTTTTCAAAGATATACGTATTTAGGGGTGTTCAAATTTTGTCGCAAACAAGCCTTGTATTGTCAGATCTTTAATCGTATGAAGCGATCATCCGAGATAAAAACAATTTAAGGAAGGTCCAATAATCATGTCACACAGTAAGGGGAAGGGGGGGGGGGGTTAGTAAAACGTGACAATCCATACAAAAAAATATTGAAGGACCACACAAAAAACGTGACAAGGGGGGTGGGGGTTAATTAAAAGTCACTTTTTGCGTGACATCATTAATAGATATTCCCTTACAAAAATTCAAAAAGTTCCTTATTTTCTATCTTAATAGGTGAAAGAACTAATTAGATGAGAGCATTAAAAGTGAAAAAATGTTTGGGAACGAGTTTTGTGTATTCAGAGACGACTGGAACCATCAGAAGGCACAAAGGGAGGTTTGGAGGTGGTGTCCTCATTGTTCTCTAAAGTTAATTCTGAACTAAATCCATCTACCAAATTTAAGGAGTTTGAACATGTGTGGTCTGAAGGGCAAATAGCTGGTGAAATGCATGTGTTTATATCTGTTTATTTCCCACCTGATCAGATTAGTTTTAAACATCCAGATGAAGAAAAAAACAATAACAAGTGATTTTCTACTAGGGGAAACATTTTGGTCATAAGTATAAGAGCTTAACTAGCAATCGAATTATAATAACAGTAAATATCACATGTCCTCACATCACATAAATTTTGATAAGGGTTTGCTGTTGCATCCTTAGACCTTTTATTTACGAACTGCACTGAAGACTTTTGTGTGTATACGTCATTGTCACCTTTATGGAGAAATGAAGTTTTTCACACAGCAATCGAATATTCTATCTTCATACATAACACTCCCTTCCTAAGCGACTGAGAATTTGAGGAAGAACCGGAATATCATTAAGGGGGGATATACAGTTAAAACGCGAAAAAAAAAAACTCATTTTTGAAAAACAAATTTCAAGGGGAAGTTTTTACTCAAATCAATCAAATTCTTTTTACAGTTATAAGTGCATCCAAGTAGTATAAAAAATATTCTTTTCAAATTTTTTTCAACAAAATCGCGGCCGTCAGAGTACGTTGGAAAAGCGGTTGTATTTTGCTTGTGCCGGCTCTCCTGGTCGCAGTTTTGATCTAGAACCTGCAAACCCAAGAAAGTAACATTAATTATATTTAAATTTAGTAGATGAATTAAAAAGAGAGAGTAAAAAAAAAATTTTGCCCTTTTGGCGAAACTTTTTGTAAAAATCCACTTTTTTCCGACATTTTATCACAATTTTTTCATATTTAGTAATAAAATATTACAACATTTGTAAATTCATCTAAAAAGTAACGCTATAATACAGAAATCCTATAAGTTTCAGCTCAATCGAATAATTAGTTTTCGAGTTATCGCCGGCATAAACTCCGAAAATGCTGTTTTGAGAAAAACGCGTTGAAGGTTTTGATTATCGAAAAGGCGTCTCTTTATACCTGCTGTGCGCGAAACAGGCTTCTTCAAAAAACGATGAAAAGCAACACTTGGAGTTCGAATTTCGAAAAAAAAAGGTTCCAGGAGCGTATTCTACGGGAAATTTACTAACTTTTTATGCAATAAAAAAAATGAATGTTTTGGACATTCTACCGGTATGTCCCCTCTTAAGCTAATTACGAAGAAGGAAAACGCATGCCCAATAAATTGTCAGATCATAATAAGTATCGAAGAAATTGTCGACACTGAAGAAGGCAAATTCGATTCAATTATTCAGTGCCTTATTTCAGAAATTGTACCAATAGAAGAAGGTAAACACAAAACAATAAATTACCAGTGTAGTTCAATGAATAATTGAAAAATTCAAAGAACAAAAAGCAAAAAGCGATCAAATTATACAAAAATATAACACTATCACAAATTTACAAAATGATCATGACATATGCAACCAACTTACCACAGCCATGATCTCTGCACATGAAGAATATAATCGTTATTCCGAAACTGAAGTCATGTCATGCCCCAAGAATATCTTCAATTGTCTTCAATCTTCAAGGAAATTGAAAAGTAGCAATTTTCCCTCACGAATGCGTTTTAACGGAAATGTAGGTGAAAACCCTCCTGAAATATGCAAGCTTTTTGCAAATTTCTTCCAAGAAGTACTTACCACATTCTCTGAAAAAGACCGCGATCGCATATTCTTTACATGTACTCCCGAAATTTTCCAATAATATATTTGTCAATCAATTATCTACTCACGGAAATTCTCAAAGCACAAAAAAACTTGGAGGCCAGGATTTTTGAATAATCTTGCAGACGAACTTACCCTTCCTTCCAAACTTTACCCTTCCTAATATGTCTCTGAAAAGCGGATAATTTCCATACACTTGGAAAACCTCTTATTTGGTTCCGATTTTTAAATCAGGCATGAAATCTGAAATCCCCAACTATCGTGCAATTGCCATTTTCTCTTGCATTCCAAATCTTTTTGAAATCGACTATTATTCAAGATATCAAAGAGATAACATAATTGTGAAAATTCAAAATGGCGGCTACAAAGTGGCGATTTCCGTAAACCTCTGCGCTCAAAACATGGGGCGACAGCTTCAAGCCTGTAGCCTCTTGTAATGGACAGAAATCAAACCTAGTTATCATTTCTGATATATAATGAAATTTTGTACGGCTTGAACTAAATTTCAGACAACTGAAAGATTTAATTTTTCGCTACCTTTTTTCATTTCAATTGTGTTTAAAAATTATAAATAATTAATAATTAATGCCAATTTTTAGTTCAAGCCGTACAAAACATTATAACCTTTCAAACTGTTATTTCAAGGAGGGAATCGGATTAATAGTTCAAGCCCGGGCTTGAAGTTAGATTGAAAAACATGGTTTCGAGAAAACGCCATTTTGTAGCCGCCATTTTGAATTTTCACATTTATTTTATCTCTTTGAAATTTTGAATAATAATCTAATTTAATCGTCAAAACCGGAAGTTCGTACGCCTTTTCATTCTCCTAAAAAAAATTCAAACTTTGCCTTATTTTTGCCCAAATCCAGGAGAGGGTCCCCTTAAGGTAAAAAATATAACTCAACAGAAAAATTGAAGCTCCTCGTTTGAAATTATTTATCCACGAATACAAAAGACCCGACGACTTTGGATATGAAGAGGTCCTCCAATATCATTTAGCAAATGATGATATCATAAGAAACAAACTCATCAGAATTGAAGGGCAAACCATTTTTAAGAACAAAGCAAATATTGAAACTTCTGTTGGATTTTTTTATAAATTTTTGTATGAAATAATATTTGAACAAGTACCACTATAAAAAATAAGGTGACAAGGTAAGTCAAAACAGCCTGTTTGGTAAAATTAACAAATAAAAAAAATTAAAAATTGGAAACAAAAAGCACACAAAATATATAAAAGAGATGGTAACAGCAATAACCTGGCAAACTACTTGAGTATTTGTGATGAACTGAATCTAACCATAAAAAATGAATTTGATTAGCACAATTCAAAAACTGAACTTGAAATTAAGACTGCGCAAAAAAAAATTTCGATTATTTTAGAACTAAATTTAAATCTGACTATTTTCCATCTAGAATGCATCTTAACTCAAATGTTGGTAATAACGCGGAAGAAATTTGCAATCTGTTTGCAACATTCTTTCAAGAAATATACAGCACATTTGCTAAAAAAAATCGCGACTGTGAATATTTCGATTTCTTCCCAGGCTTTTTAAGGGACATTGGAGTTAGTCAAGTCGAATTCAAGACATCTTGCAAGGTTTGAATAATTTAGACGTTTCTAAAGGTTCTGGCCCTGATGGAATACCACCCGTATTCGGGTTCCAATGCTAAGTTTTTCATAAAAACGGGTGGTATTCTTACAGCACCTTTATTATGGCTATTTAATATGTCATTGAATCCTGGGATCCTTCCCAAACTATGGAAAAGTTCCTACCTAGTACCTATTTTAAAAAATCGAAAATAAATCTGACATACATAACCATCGTGGAATTGCCATTTTATCTTGCATTCCTAAGCTTTTTGAAACAATTATTAATGAAAAATTGTTAACTCAAATCAAAAACAGAATGACTACTAAGCAACATTGATTCTTCAAAGGACGATCAACTAAAACAAATTGACTGGAATTCATTAACTACTCTCTGATAGCAATGGACAATGGTAACCATTTAGAAGCTCATTATACAGACTTCAGCAAGGCTTTTGATCGCATTGTCATACCCATGCTTCTTTTTAAATTGCAAAAAATGGGAATTGAGCCAGGAATTCTAAGATCGCTCGAATCCCATCTAACCGTCAACAAATAGTAAGATTCAAAGGGTAGAAATCAAACCCTATTCAAGTCACGTCTGGAGTCCCCCAAGGTTCTCATATAGGCCGCCTCTTATTTATTTTGTTTGTATCATCATGGCATCATGCCACTATGATAAAACTGTGTTGGAGTGGTACCAAGCAAATCAAGTGAACATTGTACCAACAACCTCAAACCCGCCAAATTGCCCAGAGCTACGACCAATCGAGAGATATTGGGCTATGATGAAGCGGAAGCTTTCTGGAAAGAAGCAAGGAATCAAAGACGTCAAACACTTCCAGCAAATTTGGAAAAAGACGGCTTCTACGATTTCTGAAGAGTCTGTACAAACCCTAATGGGAAAATTTTATGGAAATACCGAATAACTATGTTTTGTCTTCAAGAATTGGTAAAAAATATCCCATGAATCTGAAATAAACAACTACGATGGAAATATAATGTGAAATTTATGCTTTATCCATGTTTTGAGGTGTCCGGATTATTGCGGATACAGACCTTACATTACAATATTATCATCAACAGAGCAAATAATATGCTTGGATTTATAAAAAGTTTTTTTTACAATTTTCATGACCCGAACACAATCAAAATATTGTACATTGCATATGTGTGGTCAATACTGGATTATTGAAGCGTAGTTTCGTCACCCTATTCAGTCATACAAGAAGGACGAATAGAATCTGTACAGAAGCAGTTTTTACTACATATTTGCCCTTCGTAAATTAGATTGGACAAGGTTACCTCTTCCAACTTATGAATCACGCTGTATGCTTATCATCATTCAATCATTGAAAGAGCGCCGTGTATTGGCATTAGTTTCATTCGTTAATGATATTGTTGCGTAACGCGTTGACTCATTAGAATTTTTAGCGAAACTTAATTTTTACAGTCCGTCCCGGCAATTACGAAATAGAAATATATTTACTACAAGCCATCATTGCACAAATTACGCCAAATTTGGACTAATCGGATGATGGCAATATACAATAAGCACGAAAAAAATGTTGACTTCCCTATGAGTAAAACAAAATTGAAGCAAGATTTTAATGCAATTAGCTAACCTAAACATTAAAAATATAAATCTGATACGTTATATTTAAGAAGTAAGACATAAAATTCTAAATATCATTGTAACAAAATGGTCTTCTACTGATTGACGACAAATAAAATTAAAAAAAAAAGAAATATTTATTAGAAACCAAATAGTAGAAAAATGTAAAATAATAAGGAACTTAGGCGTTATCCTAAACTCTGAACTCACTTTTGAAGAACATTACAATACAATTATAAGTGAAGCAAATAGTATGTTGGGCTTCATTAAGAGGTTCAGCCACTACTTTCAAGCTCCATACACCATTCAATTATTTGATATTACATATGTAAGGCCAATTTTGCAATACTGCAACCTAGTATCGAACCCGTTCGGTACCATATATGAAGAACGCATTGAATCCATCCAAAAACAATTGCTTTTACATGCCCTAAGAAAATTGAATTGGACTGTACTTCCACTTTCGTTGCGTGATGTATGCTCATTAATTTACAGACACTCAACGAACGCTGCGATTTTGCGAGGGTAAGTTTTACGCGCCCGTTGAATTTCATTATATTTTTCTGTGTAGCATGTAAGTAAAACATTGTAACCATTGTGTGTATTCTACTTTGCATGAATAAATAAAAAAAAGTTCTAGTGTGACAACATCGGAAAACCCCTCGTTTGGTTATTTGTTTGATTCGTTCTAACGCATTGACAACACATTGCACAATGGTCGAACAATGATAAAAATACCCAACAGGGAACAGAAAAAAATGCAACTTCGAGAAATACTTAACATGTATTATAAAACAATATCTCAGTGAATTTATTCTTACATAGTCTACAATATGTCCTGTGTCAGAACAGGCCGCTTAACCATAACTATTTTATGGTTAAGCTAATAAAAAACACACACCTAAAACACATAAACATTCATAGCCGCAACCGACGGTATCACGTGAGCCCACGGTGGGAATTTTCCTATGAGATCTTCAAACTCCCGAGTATGTTGGTCGTGGTGCTCCCAAAATGTAGTGACTATGCCAATGTCAGCCAACGCATCGTCATAGCTTGGATGCGGTTGTTCAAAATCCAGTGTCATGTTCCACGGTGCTCCGGGCAGACCATAGTTGATTAGAACAAAGTGTCCTTTCTGGCCGTTGAACTCAGTGGCTGGTGTTATCTGATCCAGTAAGTTCCAATTCACCAGTTTCACACCGGGCTTGGATCCGATAATTAGCGAGGTTTGAATGCCACCTTCCATGGTGAACACCAAGCGCTGGACATTGTTGTTGATCTGTATCTTTTCTACAAGCGAGAGGGTTATCATTCTTTTCACCACAGGTTCTGGGCCAGGAAGCCAGAAGTTATCAAATCGAATCTGATGCCACATAGAGTAGAATGGAATAGCACAGAAAATTTCAGTTTTACAACTGTTCATTTCACGCATCCGAACGATTTCTGTTGTATCCACGATGTCACGTATAACCCGCTCTGAATTGCGATCCATTTCACGGAATAGGAATCCGGAATCACTGTTTCGGAGCAATCCATGTTTGTCGTAAAAAAGTCTTAAAGTGTGTGTAACGTAATGCCTTTGAACTGTCGGATTCTTAGCACTATCATCGCGGTATGGAAAACTGGCTGGCGTAAAGCATGTTAAGAAAAGTGTTATAAGAACGGGAGCTATGATTCGCGCGGTTAGCTCGGAAGGCTTCTTCAGCAGCGAAATCAGTGGCGTTATGTAACTGCTTATGAGTAGAATGCAGAAAGCCGCAATCATTCCTATGAAGATTTCCGGATTCTTGGTGCCACCTATTCTCCCAGATATCGGTACAAAAATCTGCATAAAGGTGTTGTAGAAGTTTGAAGCCCAGAGCATTGTGGGCATCTGGAAGACAAGATGTAACCAAAGCCATTTTCTCGTTGTGTTGTGAAAACCGAGTACCGAGGTGGTTAATGATGACAGAAGTGATAGCAAGACAACAATCATAAATATATACGAACTCCTCACTCCTATCAGTGTCAACGGAATAATCAGCATTGCCCAAAACAGACTGACTCCGATTAGTCGTGATTGTACGGTTTGGGATAAATTCAAAGTAGTCTTCTTATCGGCAAATAACTTGTTGATTATCATATGCGCGAAGCAATGGCAGAGTAATGCCGGGCTGCAATACAGTCCCAAAATGAGATAACGAGAGGAATACCACGAAAGTGCGTAGCCTAATGCATCCAGCTCATGTCCTATGATGAGATTTGTGAGGATACTTGCAAGCGTACCGGAAAAAGTTGCTAAAAATCCATGCAATGTTTCCTTATAAATTGCAGTTGTGCCATTAGAAATCGCACGTTTCAATCCGTAGAGGGGAAACAACACACCTAGAATGGAAACTATCATGTTGACTGCTACTCCAGTGTCTGCACTGTATGACACAAATAACAATCCCAGAAAATCGAAAAACACACTGCTTCCTTTGCTGGCTTCGCTTTTTTCACCGGAGATTAATTCATCACTATTGATCATTTCTTTAGTTAGGGAAAGGATGTTATCGCCAGTCCTCTGTAGAACAGACTCGGACAAATAATCAATATTATCAAATTTGGTGTGATATCGATATCCGTCCGATACGTGAGCAAAGTCCATTCCAGGAACATGTCCAAAGTCACGAAACATTCTAAAATCTGTATCGGAGGGGATCAACCCCGACTGGAAAATCTCCTCCGCAGCTGCATGAGCAAACGGGTGCTTGATAGCTCGTGCATACAAATCGATCAACCACGGATGATGTGGTCCACTTTGGAACAATATTTCCTTTCCTCCGGAACCAGCTGATTCCAAGTTCAAGAACGCAGCAACTTGTTTCGCCCACGGATGTTGCGTAATGAATCCATGCGCCGCTTGCAACGAAGTTTCCTCCGCGCCATTGAACAGAAATATTATCGAATGGCGATTACGCTTGGGGTTTCGAGACAACACTCGCATGATTTCCAACATGACACAGCAGCTAGCGCCATCATCGCTAGCTCCAGGACTGCTGGCCACCGTATCAAAGTGGCAATTTAACATCAGACCAGGATTTGTTCCATCATCATGTTCCCCCAACAATTTTACCACAACATTTTGCAGATTCCGGTATAAACTGGTCAATGGATGTCCCATAAAACCAACCGAATGTCCACCGGTTACCAACTGATGTTCGATGAGTAGTTGCTGGTTCGGGTGTTTACTAGCTTCTATCAGCTCTATTTCACGCTTAATGTAATTAGCCGCAAGCTTTTCGTTCGCTTCACTACCGATCGATTTAGGTCCGAAATCGTTCAATACCTTCAGATTTTCCCATGCTCGCTCGGCAATGAATGCACTGGGATTATTTTCCAAATCAGCACGCGTCAGTGCATTCGGAAGGTTGCTCAACAGATAGCTTGAGATTGCTCCGCAAATCAGCATCAAAAGAACTCCTAGCGTTCCTAACTGGGAATCAATCTGATGCAAATTGATGGCTGCATCTTGAGAAGATTTTGATTTCGTTTTCACTTTCGTCTTCGAGTTAACCATGTTCTTTGTCGTTTAAAGACTAACTGTCACTGTTTGATAGCGTTAGCAAGCTTGAAATGTTTCCAATCTTTCGCAGATAACAGGTTAATCATTCTGACAACAATGAACTGCTCCAGATAAGGTGTTATCGATGTTAACACTGCGTTGAAAATGAAGCGACATAAACTTCACCGGTAGTTAGTTGAATTTAAATTTAGGAGAAGATTTTTTCATATATTCTCTGCTTTGTACATTTATTTTCAAAAACATTTCAAGATGAAAGATTTTTTTCTACTTTTTTCTGTTCATTTCATTTCAAAAATTTTGAATGATGAAAGCGTTGCGTTAAAGTGAAAGATTTTTTAACGCCAATGAAAGATTTTTTAACGCCAATGAAAGATTTTTTAACGCCAGATTTTTAACGGCTTTTGAACGATATTAATTCATACACCAATTATAAGAAAAACTAAAGAAATGTTTTTCAATGAAATTTTAATTGAGTGCTGTTATATAAATAGTCCATTTTTTCTTCTTAAAATTACCTACTATTGCTCCCATACGAATCTTTATCGGCTGAAAATAAAGTTTTCCCTTTCCGGGTCCTCAAACACGGGTAGCAGATGGTTCAATATGTGTTCTTCTTAATATTTCATTATTTTTATTCTATGTGTGATGTATAACAGCCACATCTCTCAGCTGCAAAATATTTGAGACCGGCCCTCTTTTAGCACCGACGCGTAACCGTACAGTTCATGATTGAAGGAATAAGTATTTCCATTGGTGTGAACATGTATGGCAAACCTTGATGCAATTTACAAAGCCTATGTTTTTACTCATCTACTAGAGCCCCTAGGATATCTAAACATAACCAATATAACATGCTTCAGGCTGCTCATTCACGCCTTGAGCGTCCGGCGCTTGTGCACTGCTTTAGCTCGGAGCTATTCTGCTTGTGTAGATTATGGTGTCCCTTAATAATTAGTTTTTTTATTTCATTCTAACTTTTTAGTTCCAATTGTTAGAAAAAAATAACTTGCAAGAAAGTGTAGAGAAATATATGATGCATGTTTTTGCTGCACTTAGTAATTATGTATATTTTATTGTTCGAAAGTTAGGGGTGATTTAATCGAAAAACATGTTAGATTTTAATCAGTTCCCGCTCGTGTGCCCCATGAGAACCCCGGCTCAATTATATAGCAATTTGTTTTTAAAACCCATTAAAGCAATGATGATTTTCTGGCCAATTCTCACCTAAAAAATCATAAAAATATCATATAAATTGCATATGCTGTAATAATAGGAGGTATTTGATTTTCCTTTAATAATAAGAAGGTTATATCCATAAAATTCATAAACATGCAACATGATGATAACAAGAAAATTTATAATTATTTGTTTGTCGTTAATCGACTCTCTCGACCGTTTAGTTACACTTGCATATTCAAAGATATAAACAAGCAGTTTGTTCTACTTACCATTGACAGTTTGTTTATTCAAATATTATATCTATACCACACGTATATGGACGTTTATATGTAAACATATTTCAATGCATCACTTTCTAATGTTCAATATAACAACTGAATTTGAAACGAAAATAAAAATGACCATCAATATTATATAGTGGCACCTGTGACCTGTGGCAGGTTGAAACTATCGATGGTTACATTTCAACAAGTGGAAGACATTCAATTACTTCGAATGATAATCATAGGTCCCAATTTTCCACGATGTCACAATCGAGTGAAATGTTTTTCGATGTTTTGCTGAATCCATTATAAGGTATACATATATGCTTTCATAGCAGAACATACACAGAAAAAAAAAAATTTAAGGGGATTTCCCCCCTTGCCTACCCTGGCATAATATGGCAAAGCGTTATGCCGCCTGATCGGATACTACCGTTCAAATGCCCTCCGCTCGTTTTCAAACTTGTATCTTTCAATTTCAAAGCCTGCCGTTGCCCTATACGGAACTATCAATACACTTCCTCTTCATGTATATTCGTTCTAGCAATAAATTACTGTCCACTCCTAGCGCTTCGCATGGAGATGAGAAATTATCTGCTTCTGCAAATTTCATCAAAGATCGTTACTACCGCGCATGGAAGAATCCAAAAAAATTACAATCAGAGTTCCATTATTTTCTGCCAAATCTAGCATTCCCTTTATGTGCATTAGATAACGCAGAAAATTCAATGTTTCTTTTTATCTGTGTAGGATTAAAGTACCCTGTCTTTAACTGGTTCCTTTTTACATAACTGCATTTGAACACATCATTTCAAACCCGTAGTTTTTCAAACGGAAGTCATATAAATTAAACTTTCCTGCAACTGAAATGCGAAAAAAAACATCATTTGGCAGTTCATATAAAAACTGCCATGTAGCTTTCACATACAACGTTTAACATTACAACGTGTTGAATAATCTTTGTTTTGCTTCGTTTTTAAAACACATAATTTACTCTACAAGTCCAGATGCTCGATTATTATTTGGATAATGAACCCAAAGATGATGCTTCGGCTTAAGATCTTTTTTGAACTGTGTTTGATACAAGTTGTGATGATGACTGATTAAATAATGATGTATTAAGATGTATATTAAAGTAACGCAATGTTGTCACAGCAATCCCAGAAATCTGACAAGTTCTGTTTCAGTAAATATTTTCAGAAATTCTTCTCTTTTTAGAGAGCGAGTAATGGCGCTATAACCATAAGCTATAGAGAACTAGGACTAAAGTCAATGCCAAAGTTTGAATGCCAACCGTTTGAAGAGAAATGGAGCATCACATAACCTTCTTAGACTAGATGCTCCAAACGACCATTTTTTAATAGATTTTTTACATACATCTGTACAACAAACAGGGCATTCTGTTCAACTATTCTCTTTGACTATTCATTTCCTTTTTTCCTTTGATATATAATGAAGGCTGCGTGGGTTCCCCGTGTCTTCTTAAGGTAGATACTCCCTATCACCAACGGTTGCATGGACGTGGCCAGGTGAGCGATTGAGGAGTGTCTTCGTGGAGATTATTGCGTGAAGAAACGTATCAGTAACTGGGTTCGTTTCATGGTGGAACGCAATGTCTTTAACGAATTATTCCTTATCGCAGCTCCATACACGAGGTGTGCAAACGTCAATGCTAATGCTAATGGTAATTCTAATTCTCGCCTAAAAAATCATAAAGTCGAAAAGAAAAAATGCATGTTTTTAGTTAAAATTACTCGTAAATTTTGAGATAGAACCTGTAATTAAAAAACTTCATGGAGTAAAAATATTCGCTATAACATTCGCTATAGTTTGTTTATGCAGCACTTTTTCTCAAAATGAGAAACAAAAAAGTTATAATAAGAAAAAACTCATTTTAAGAGACACCCTGATATAAAGCAGAACAATTGCTTTATCATGGTTGAATGAAAAGCTAGAAAAATGGTGTTTTGAGCAAAGTTGCTTGAAATTATATTGCCTACATACTTGTTTTTGACATCCCTTTTCTATTGTTAGCAAATTTGACGTATTTCAGCTGCAGATTGTGTAAATCCTGAAAAATGTGCAAAATGTGTACCTTAGAAGAGTTGAGAAAAACTCCCAAGCAACACAGCTTGATTAAACAAGTATGTATTAGACATGTTTTAGACAGTACTAATGACAAAAGCCGGTTATCAATTTAAGTGTATAATACTTTATTGCATACATTAATATGACGCAAAAACCGCAAAAAGTGATGCCTTATAAAACATAAAATGGAAAATCAATATCCTCATACAAAAATGTAAAATCGCCTACCGTGTGATTTGAACACTAGTCCTTGGCGTGATAGGTTTGTTGCTTTTTTGCTTAGCCAACTCCGATTGTTAAAAAGTCAACTCTGAGTAATTATCATTTGCTTTCGGTTGGTAGAAACTTGTACAACAAATTCATCGTTTGAAAAACATGGTTGCTGTAATGAAATTTCAACAGTATATAGAACTACCCATAAAATCTGTTCCTGTTTAAGTTTCATGAATGTTTGGAGCCATGTTTTGAGGAACAATAATAAAGTATTAATCATTTGCAGTGCAACTAGTATTTAAAGCTCGACCGTTAGTGAGAGTGATGTGTAGAATACGAGAGATACAAACCGCTCTGAACTTGACATGTTTTGCAATACGTTTATAAAACATTCATAATACAGACAATTATAAATCATTCTCAAAAGATGTTTTGTGTGTTACTTCGGCTGTAGCAACAGTGCTGCAGATTCTGAGGAAGCACACCTTGACGTTGAACCTTAGCAAATGAACCTTATCGATAAAACCTACATTAAGTTCCTTAAGCACGAGGTTGACGGATATGGCTTTCACGTTGACAGGGAAAAGGTGAGAAGTATTGAGAACTTCAGAAGTTCAACAACTGCATCAGAACTTCGAAGTTTCTTGGGGCTAACATTATTTATCAGCCCCTATATACAGAACTTCGCTTTTAACGGTGGCAACTACAAAAACCTTGAAATGGGGACCAGAACAACAAAGAAGTTTTGAAGCTGTGAAAGATAAAATACGGATAGAGACAAGACGATCCTTTACACCGATGCCTCGCCAAACGCATTGGGAGCTGCTTTGATCCAGGAGGACTGTAAGGAGATGCCTAGCGTGGTAAGTTTTGCATCGAAGGCTTTGAGTTCGACGGATAGACGGTATGCCCAAAATTAGCGGGGAGCACTAAGTGCCATTTGAGGAGTCAAGCATTTCTCGTTATCCCTGCTAGGTCGTCACTTCATGGCGTTGCGTTCATAATCAACCGTTCCCGCGAGAACTCGAAACGTGTATTGACCAGGGTGGATTGATAGGCCCTATGCCTGAGCCCTTATAGCTATGAAGTTGAATATACCCATGGTCGCAAAACATTGGGGACCCCTCTTCTCTTCTCTACATGGTGAACGACGAACCGGTTGACGAATCTTCTAGTCCGTGGGAAATTGCTAGCGTGGAATCCAACTACTTTGTGTTCTTGACAGAAGGCGAGATGCAAGGAGCTAGTGCACATGACGATGTTCCTCAGCAAGTCATATTAGCTGGTCTAAAGCGACAAATCTAGTCATTTCAAGCGGCGTTGTGATATCGGAGCATTTGCGTTTATCCCTGGTTCTCTCCGTAAGAAAGTTTTAAATATTACACACAGTGGTCACCCCATGGCCGTTAAATGAAAAATATTCTACGTGGAAGAGTTTGCTGGCCAGGCATTACAGTAAACGCTGAAGAATGGGTGGAAACATGTCAAGTATGTGATCAAATCTACGAGTTTCGAGCACACCAAGAATATCCTGGAATGTATATTCGAGCGCGAAGGTTAACCGCTACTCATCAAATTGGATAATGGCACTCCATTTACAGCGCAGTCTTTAAAAACGTATTGTAAAGATCGTGGAATTAATGCCATCTTAAGTACTCTGCAATTCCTTCAACAGAATGACTTTGTAGAGGGCTATATGAAGCTCGTCAACAAGCCCATGGCAACGGCTCTATCTAGTGGAACCAATTACAGGGGAGAACTTCAAGCCGCTGTTGATGCCCACAATGCAGCAGACCATACCGCATAAATATACCTCCCAAGAAGTTATGATGGGACAAACATTAAGACGTTGGCTGCCTCTGATGATTGGTGGGAAATCCAATCACGATAGAGATCTTGTCGAAAAAAGAGATCGTAAAGCAATACTACCTTAAATTTAAACATCTAAAAATTATACATTAAATTGTTATGTTATTTATTCTCCGTGCGAGGAGTAACGATTATAATGTAGAAGGAGATGTTCGCTCATCACCATGAGGCACCAAGAGTGAACAACAATGTTTTTGGCTAGAATGAAAGATGTGAAGAGAAAGTGTTGAAAGGTCCGTCAGAGTGCGGCAGGTAGGAAATCTAACAGATGTTTTTTGAAAATTGAGCGAAAGGGCATGTATCCAATGGTGCTCGAACCATGGACGTCAATCTTTGCCTAACATCCCACTGCGGGGTAGGTTGTAGCAACGGAACAAGTCCGCCACTTCAACAGGCAAAAATTGACGCATGGAAAGACGCTCATGTACCACTGTGGCTTGTATAGTGCCTACACGCATGTTTTCGTCCGCTATGGCGAATGTTTCGGTAAACTGCTGGAAGGCCACTCGCAAGGGCGCAGAATTTTTTTTCAAGTAAGCTTGAATAATTACTTTCCATGGGAAATTTATCAAAAGCAATTATCTGTCTTTGTTTTTTTCTATCACCATCCGGAATAAGTCAATTTTTTTTAATGCAAACGTTAAAACATTATTTTTTGAGAACCAAAACGGCGAAGGAAAAAAAGAGAAAAGTTGGAAAAGTATTAGGGAAGGTTCATTAATTATGTCACGCAGTAGGAGGGGAGGGGGGATTTGAGAAAACGTGACGATCCATACAAAAAAATTTGAAGGTCCATACAAAAAACGTGACAAGGGGGGGAGGGGGGGTCATAAAAAGTCAATTTTTGCGTGACGTAATTAATGAACGTTCCCTTATGGGTAAATGCTTCTTCAGATAACACCGTAAAATATTGGTTTCGAGAGTTTCGTGGTGGCCGCCACTTCACTACCGATCAAATCAGCAGCAGGAGTCTCTACTAACAGATGCAACCAAGATTAGTAGTGAGAGCAGACGCCATACTGTGAGTGAGATTATGTATTTGAAAAAGTTGTCCTGCCGCTGGGTGAACGCGAATGAAGTTCAAAACAGTGTGTAGACTGTCTGAGGTGGAATCGGAAGGACTCTTGACGTCGATTGGTAACTGTTGATAAAGCGCACAAGAGCATCGCAACCACAGCTAAAATCAAGGACTAACGGCTCCAATTGCTTCCGAATCTACCGTATTCACCCAATTTGGCTCCCTCGAACTATTATCTGTTCCCAAACCTCAAAAGTTGGCTCATCAATAAAAAAATCAGCACATGCGAGGAAATCATCGACGCCGCGGAGGAGTATTTCGCAAAACTTCCGGGATTAACTTTTCGAACGGGATCTTTAAGTTATAAAATCGCTGGAATAACTTAATTGAGCTAAAAGGGGGCCTCATTGAATAAAATAAAATAAACATTTGAACAAAGATTGTTTCTTTCCTTTTCACCCCACCTTGTATATGAGGTGTGGCCCACTTAGTATTAGAACAAACATTTTTGATTCTTACAGCGACCCTAGTGGTCAAGTTTGTAAACTATGACATCTTATGTGTTCCCTATAACAATAACCACATCAGAAGCTTTTTTCGCGGTGCAGTTCGAACGTGCTTCAGAGAAACACCAAATGGAAACATAATTTGACGCAATCATTTGAAAAACCCTTCGTGGTCTGGGCCAAAACTTGCTAAAGTGTTGGGTTTTTACCGAAATACCGTGTGGCGTTTTTTTTTTGAAAAAAAAAAAAAACAGAGAAACTTTGTCGACGGATTGCAAGTCTTAAACCGAGCATCGGGTGGGTACAGTCAACCGTCAACTGCGGAACAAAGTCATCAAGAACATTAAGGCAAACCCAAACATCTCAGACCGCGATTTGGCCGAAAAGTTTCGCACCGCACGCAGTACCGTGCAACGGATTCGTCTCCAAGAAGGCTTCAAGTCATACCGTGTATGTTGACAACCAAATAGGGATCAATTCAATGGCTGTCTCCTGATATATGATGAAACCTGTGTAAAGCCGATTTCAAACAGCTACAGGGACAAACATTATTACATGGTTACGGCTCGGGGAGATGTTCCTGCCAAATTCAAGTTTGTGTTTGCATATAAATTTGCACGTAAATACACGATTTGGCAAGGCATCTGTTGCTGCGGTAGGAAGACCAAGGTTTTCATCACTGATAAGACATTTAATTCAGAGCTGTACAGAACGGAATATCTCTAAAAGCGAATATTGCCATTCATCAGATCCCAAAATGAACCTGTCATGTTTTGGCCACATCTTGAAAGCTGTCATTACAGTACAACAGAGTTCTACAGTGGTATGAAACCAACGGGATTCAGTGCATACTGAAAAAACTCAACCCACCAAACTGTTCCCAGCTCAGACCGATAGAGAGATTTTGGGCTATTATGAAGAGGTAGCTGAAGGTGAGGTGTCTCAAGCTCAATGAATTGAGAACCAAGTGGAATAAGATTGACAATACGATGGATGAGAATAATGTGCGCCGGTTGATAAAACGTATTCCGGGAAAAGTCCGCATTTTTTTTCGAAATCGAGATGATGATTTTTTGTATTTTCTCTTTAAAGTCCACATGAAGTCATTTGAAATGAAACAGAATTCTATTTTGTTAATGTATATCCGAAATATGCGCAATAGTGTATGTTTCAATTCTAACTGGGCCACACCTTACGCTTATTTGACTCAATCGGAAATTGGCGCGTTGAATAAGTATTAGTGCTCTACCCTATGTTGTATGTTGTATGTTGTTCTCGACCTTTTATCCTGAGCAAGTGAATCCTAGCATGATCTGGTCTGTTGAATGGGTTTTTTTTTTAATTGAAAGGACAACCGCAGCATTAAATGCAATAGTGGAAATTTTCCGTTTATTATAAGAAACAGTAAAACGGAATATTAAACAGGGTTATTCAATGGGAACTCATAACGTTTAAATAGCGTTGTTTGTAAAGTGCGGTGATTATTGACTGGAACAATGTTTGTAATTTTACCTTCATTTTATATGCTATGACCATAATTTTCCTAAAATTAATTTATCAGAAACGGGCTATTAACGAATTGTGTACTACAAGCTGCTCTCGAGCTCCCCAAATCTTCAATTGAAATTAATCGACGACGGACAACTGTTTCGCTTCTCAACCTTTCCATTATCAGCCAAACAAGGAGTGCACTCAAACTGAAATACGATATGTGTATGAACCGCACGGTCCGAATCCTTCAGGATGAATCCGTCTCTAACAGCAACTGAGAAAAGGCGATCCTGATTCGGTGTGCCTTTGCTGCAAATTGCTCGAAGCTCTGGAGCATAGGAAATATCAATTACCGATAATAAATTGGCTAGCACATTATAGTGGCAAAGTACTCGATTAAAAGTTTCCCTTCGCAAGAACTATCTAAATTCAATTTATACCTCGTTCGACAGTTTCATCTGGAATTTCATTCCCATTTAGTACCTATGAATGTAGCCTTGCACCTTCTACTAGCTTCTCTGAAGGTTCTCTTGGTTGTTTCCATCACAACGCAGCACACCGACCGATTTCACTGCAGCCGGGCGAAAACGTAGAGGGCATCGAAGCAAGAAGTTCTCTCTGATTCAAGTGCGATGCTTGTTGTTATGTTCTTATTCTTTTATCCCTCTTGAGCGTTCGATGAGGACACACATACGTTGCGCCCACTTTGTGTCAGCCGATTGTTGCTTAATACCTTGTTTAAAACAGTTCACGTTTGCACTGATACCAGCTTAAACCACCAGAAAAACGTCATTTACTGCTGATTACGGGATGGTTGGTTAATGTTGGACTTGATTAAATTATTCTGCCTACTGTTTTAGTATAGTACACTCTTAGTAGCATATGGTATCGGGATGTAATGTCAGCCTAGCCTCGTCCACGTTAAATTTCGGACTCCAAAATAATAGCATTAAAAAAATTACGCATAATTAAGCAAAACCGATTGTTTATTTCACAATAATATCTATATAAACAACAGTTGACTAAGATGTTAATCCTTTGTTCTATAAAATTCTTGAGTTTTCTGTGGTACACCATCAAATACGCCCGCCGTGACGATTCTCCACCTTGTCTTGAAATCATCGGTACCACTTGCTTTCTTGTTAGTTTTGAAGAGTGTCCGCTCAACTAGAGCCCAGTAATTCTCTATTGGGCGATGTTCTGGGCAGTTTGGTGAATTGACTGTTTTTGGCAAGTATTTGACCTCTTGTACCTTATACCATTCCAGGACGGATTTCACATAGTGACAAGAGGCCAAACAGAACTGCAGAGTCGTGTTTTGGTAGCAAACGCATTTGCAGACATACTTTCTCGTACATATGCTTATTGATAGTGCCGGTAGAGAGGATACATTTAGATTTTCGACCAAAACAAATGGCCTGCCAAATCAAATACTTCCGGACTACTTCTTTTTCCGGAACTGTCCGGTAATGGCATTCCTTTGCATTGCAGCATAAAAAGCCAGACCTAGAAGCTGTTTAAAGTCTTCAAGTACGTTTATTATGATACAAGAAAATGTTTACAAAAAAATGTGTTAAGCTCCTTCTTGCATTGCAATTTTGCTTGTCATCTCATTTGGGCACATGCTGCCGTTCGTACAAAATGCGTTTTCGCACTTCCACTTGACCCGACGCCATTTCACTGAATATAACAAGAATGTAAGCATGTTGTACCACGAAATAAATAGTGTTTCAGCTGTCATATAAGTGAAACGTTTTAGCGATCCGTGAAATAATTCAAAATCCACACTGAAAGAAAAGTGTCCGAAATTTAACGGGAAATATTCTGAAGCAGTTGGGATGATATTCTTCAATTTATATTAATACAATTGAGCAAGGGTTTCGATTCCCCTAAATGATAAGCCACTTGTTAAACTGAATAGATTATTTTCGCTATCTTCAAATAACATAAATATTCCTAATTTGAACCGATGAAGCCGGTACTGCATTCTACATCTATAGAAAATAACACCCAAGTAGCACACTACGACAATAATTAGTTGTAGTAACTTGATTATGATTTAGCAAGTCATATTTATGTTTTCTCAACCAAATGGCAACAAGTGTGCTACTAGGGCATGCTTACCCAGAAATATGAACAATGTTTTGACAAGAAAACCGTTGAACACATTTTTTGGACATATTATACACTTTATTCTCAAATGACACCCACTATATTCATAACATAGTAAAATATTGGTATTGTTAAAATTTCCATTGAAAGTGTATGATTATGTGGTTACATATATTTCGATTGGCTTATCCAAAATATAAACCTTATCAACGAAATCAGTGTGGAAGAAACTTACTGAACAATCATTTTATGAGCTACAATAAAAAATGTAAGAATCCGCTGCATATAAGCTGCAGGCTGACTGCGATTTTTACCTCGTTCATTTAAGCTGCAAGCTGATCCGTGGTTTTGCAACCTAAAAGAAAATTCATGAAAAGAATCGATAAGGCTAAAACCTTTTCTCGTGTTACGCGACAGCTCTTATTTTTCGACCAGCACTAATGTAAACAGGGCATATAGTTGCAGCTTTAGAGCAACATAAGCATCATTTAGTCGAGTGGAGTTTCTTGAGTGGGCATATTCTCTTTGCATCAACATCACATACCATAAGGAACGAATGTAGGACTAAAACATTGGGGCATCTCGTCGCATGTCAAGGGGCACGAAGAGTTCCTTCTCACTTGAAGCAAAAGGATCCACGTGGTGGTTGTGCATCGGATTTTGGACTTTCACCTTGAATGATGATTTGCGTAGTTACTTCGCGGCTAATGCTGGTGTAGAGTTAGCAATTTTAATTGTTTGTCTAGTTGGCGTTATTTGGAGGCTTATTGTGTGCTCTGATGAAACCGCTGTTTGAGCATGTTGCCTTGTTTCACTATACACATGTAAACATTAATAAAGAAATAAAATAAAATACAAACTCACACAATCACAACATATCTTTGTATAGTAAACAAGCAAACATTGATCAAGTTGCTAACGTCGAATGTAGGTAGGCACAGAGCTATGGTCTCACGCATTTTAGTGTGAGTGTATCATTGGTACAAAGTACTCTGGAGCGACGAAAGTAAATTCAATTTGTTTTCTTTGGATGGGATAAAATACGTTCGTAGACCTATCAACCACAGAAACAATGTTCGGAGCCAAATTCCGACTATAAAGCATTTCGGAGGAAATGTGGTAATGATGGTATGGGATAGTTTCTGCAACATAGGTGTTGAACCAAAGGTACGTATCGGCGCCATCATGGACGAAGTTGTATAAAGAGATATTTTGCAAAATCACATGTTGCCGTTCGCCAGAAAGGAAAAGTCCAAGAAATGGATTTGCCAAGAAGAAAAGTGGCCTAGTCAAAGTTTAGATCTGAAGCCCATTGGGCACTTGTTGGAAGAGCTCAACTAACGTGTACGAGTACAACACTACTCTAAAAGGGGGTTTTAATAAAAAAAAGGGGTCGACCCCGGCGTAGTGGTTAACATTCATACCCTAGCGGAGGCGACTAAGGCTGTCAAACAGAACAAGAAAGGAATTTCATATAAATTCAAATCGACAGTCGCAGAACACATCTTCACAGAAAATCACGACATAACGACGAATGACATCACAATATTACGTACTACCTCTACACCCTGGAAATTAGACGTCACTGAAAGCTTAGAAATAAACAAACAATAGAACACAAATCTACTTAAAAAAGACCAAGGTAACGGTTACACATGGTTTTTCAACTTAAAGTACCTAAACGACAACAAAGCCGACGCAGCGCTGCACCCGCTGCTATAGAACAATTAGGTTAGTTTCAGGATAGAAGCGAGGTTGATATTTAGTTTATTTATTTTTGACTCAGGATAAGTTTGGTACAAATAATGTTGAGCTGTAAGTGAACGTTTTTGTATTTGAAAAATAGTATCTATACGGCAGGCGGCAAAAGTTTTCTTTCAGTCGAGTTATTAATACACGACACTGAAGAAATCTGCACATTGTAGACAAAATACGCGTATCTGTCATGATAAGCAATAAAGATAGTTGGAATTATATGGAAAACACTAATTTTTCTTCTCATTTCTAGTTACAGGTATTCAACCTAACAGCTCACACTTTCTAGGATATCATAATGTTTTGAAGGAAATATCTTCTCATCAACATGAGACCCTAGCAGTGGAAAGCAATTTGTGGTAGAACCAAAGATGTGAAGATGACAATTCTGTTTGAATTCGGCAGGTTGCGAACATTGAGTAAAAGCAGCTGATATTGAGCGGGGGCTGTTTTGAATGGCAGTACCCGATTTCAACTGCTTCTATTAATTTTTGCAGCCTGCCGTACTCCAACGAAACTATCAATACTTTTTCTTGGTTCTAGCAGAAATTGAAGCAGATAAATCATATCTTTGGTTCTATATAGCAGCAAATCTCCTAGAGTCTGATGTTGCTTAGAAAGTTATTCCTCCAAAACATTATAATTACATACTTCACGCTTTGACTAATAAAGCTTCCGAATTGAATTTGCTCTCAATGCTCACTAAAAGAAGTGTTGCGAACAGATTTCTTCCATAATTATTTTTCATCAACCTAAGGTCCCCGTTACTTATGGGCGTCTCTCAAATGTTTATGAAGTCTCCACACAGAAATTAAGGATTCTGCGGCTACATAAATGTGTTCTATACTTTTAAAAGCTAGAATTATAAATGAAAAACATAAAACATCAAAACAACAGTGAATAAAAATTCAAAAAAAAAAACTTTTTTCTAAAGGCAAATTTAAAGAAATTTTTCGTGACCGAAAAACTCCCTAGCATAAGTGTTTAATTAATCACATGGATCCATACATAAAAAGCTTGCGATTAATAGTTGTGGATTTGAATTGAAAACACTAAGTTGAGAGCAAGCAATAAGCACTAACTTTAGTTTTAAGATAACCAGGGATTGTCGAAACACTCAGAGCAGTGCAAAATAGACAAGTGTGTGTCTTCTGTTTCAGAAGAGCGTACAAAACGAACGTGTGAGAGATTTCGTAGCACCACGAGAGACAAAAAGCCGCACATGCACTTCTTTTTCAGAGAAAAAGAGTAATGCACAGTGCTTCACTCTGTGCTTTGGTTCATGCTTTGGTAAATGGTATCAAAATGAAAAAAAAAAAATGATTTTAGCAACAAAGAGGCATTGTAGGCGTTCATAGAGGGAAAATTTTATTAAAATCCTAATTCACAAACTAGTCGGGTCTACCGACTTGTCTGTTTTTTGCACTTGTGTTTGCACAGAGACGACAATGGAGAGTGCAATCGTTAATGCCCAAAGAGACGAGAGCAAATTTGAAATGAGATGTGCGGTTTGAGCGCATGGCAAAACAAGGGTGCACGGGAGTACAGACTGCACTATCACGTATCTTTGAAATTTAATGAGATGTCTCGTAGCAGCGCGTGCTGCACTCAAAGAGATTTGAGTCGCACCTTATCCCTGAAGATAACTGATGTATATAAATATGAAAGCTTGGCTCTGTAAAGTTGATTCGATTGAACCTGTACAAATAAATGATTTAATAAAAAAAACTAACATATTGGCTTGATAGAACGATTGTTTCGAATGTTTGATTGTTAACAAATGATTTCCATTACTTGAGGATAACAATTACAGTGGATCATTCAGAATTCATTTTTTTTACTAAGGGCATCTTCAGCGATGTTCCATTTTTTGAGCAACTGTATACTTTTTTTTTGTTTTGTATCAGCTATGTTTTGCATCAGCTATGTTTTGCATCAGCATAACTTGAATAGAACCAGCTAAAATAGACCAAGTTTGCGTTCACCGCACCGGTGTTGTATTTTTGGTTGTTAAACCCGCCAGCACCTGTTATCCTGGGACTCATTCAACATCAGAGATCATAAGGTTTTTGTTGAAAGATCGCAGATATTTTCAAACTGTTTGCCATGAATTAGTTTGACCAAATAATTATTACCAGTAGTGCGTTGTAAGAAAAAGACGAGGAATACTTGTTCTTTCGTTTGACTGAAAGTTTCACAACATCTAAGAAATGCTCGTTATTTCCCAAAAATTCCATTAACTTACTAAAAGTTTTGCAAATTGACCAAATCTCGTTAATTATTAAAACATTTGTGATATTTTGCTTTTCATCATGAAAAATGAACCAACTGGAAGTCCACATAAATTCTGGGAAGCTAAATCTCCTTCTCAAAGTTTCGCTAATTTCCAGATAGTTGGTTCTGTTCAATAAATGATCAGCAAACTTTTTGGAAGTTTAACAAATTTTCCAGAAACGTTGGGAATTTTCCGGCAATTCAATGAACTTCTCTGGAGTTCCACTACTTGTCTTCTCAAAAGAGAGCGAGCAAACTTCATGATTATAGTGAAATATTCAATAATAATATTCAAATTCCAAAAAGCTTAATCAACTTCTGTCATTTTCATTATATTTCTACCCAGTTCTTTATAGATTTTCTTAAGTTCATAGTAATTCCAAAACTAATGTTCGAGCAGTTTCAAGCAGCTTAAATAAGTTGTATATGAGAAATATAACTTGAATGTATCTCCAAGATATGCCAAAGTAAAATGTATCTTCTCCCCCAGAAGATAAGCCTGAATATTCTGATCCCCAGTAAACCAGACGAAAGTTTCAATACAACAGGTTACTCTAAAAATTTTCAGTATGAGCTACTAGCGAGTGCTAATCATGACAAATCTACCAATAAACCAATTGTTCACCTTGAAGATTTCATTACTTCTTATTTCGTAGCATTCGAAATACCATTTGGAATCGGAATTTACCTACAAATTATTCGTAAAATCCACAACAATCACAGTTCCGGGAGCCTCCTCATTTCGAACTAGTAAGCGTTTTCCGTAAAATAAAGTTGCTGTAATCTTAGAGAACCATTCGTTATTCAGTAATGAAAAGAAAAGGCAATTCGCTAGCACTGGGAGCAAATTGAGGTAATTATCAATATCTGAGGCAAGCAACAGCACTTTTGGTCCGGTGCCAGCATTACCCAAACATGGACTCTTTTCAGCTTACAAGCTGAAATTTTACTCATTAATTGTTACTTTCAAGTAGCGTGCAGTATTTTGGAATGGTATTTTTCTTGTTCCAAATTGCTGCAAGAATAGATCAAAACGTATACCAGATTTAAAATGATGCAAAATAGACCCTCTATAAAACATAATTTACAACACCTGAGCGGCGATTATTTTGTGTTTTGTCTAAAAAAATAAAGGGGTAAAAAAATAAATCCAAATCACGATTTAGACCACCGTTGAAGATGCCCTAAGGATCCACGTTTCATTAAGTGGAAGCTGGCTAACTGTTGTTTTTGTTTCGTATTTACGTGACGTTCAGCCTGGTTCGTTACGCCAGGAAGATGAGCAGTACCTTACACATCTAACCCATCAACGGCGCCTACTTTGATTGAGCCCGACTGGGGTGAGACGCAAAACTGGCTTCCTTTGAAATTTAATAAACTAATGCTACTTCCGCCAAGAGCCTTTTTATTTTTGCGATGATGGACTATACAAATAAAAACGGGAAGTACTTTTGGACTTTTAACACGAAATCGCTGCATAAAATAAAGGCTGACAAAGGTGTGAATAGTATTTTTATGTTCTCCTTCCATCAGGCTCTGCTTTATCCCGAGTTGTGCAAAACCGAACACGGATGATTGTTACTGCCAGAATCCAACAGTATTCATTCCATTCTAGTTAAACGTATGTAGGTATTGAATATGCATTATTCATAATACACACGCTTAAACATGTTTGATCAACATCAATTCCAGACGAGAAATCGGCCGCATTTGTTGCTTCATTTGACAGTATGTAAATGAGTTCTTAATTCTTTTGCCATTTTTGCAGAAGCAAGGAAATACAATCATACTCTATTTTCAAAGAGCCAAGATACTTTTTATCAGTGGAATTCGTGAGCCAAAGAAGGCTTCAACTGAAGCCACATCCAGCATAATCATAACATGTAGCTGCGTTTTTACCGACTGAACTAAACGAGGACCCAGTCTAGTAAACTTAACTCACTCCTCGGGGGTGTAGATAATTTTGGCCAAACATGTTTCATTGTGTGTTTCCTCCATAATCCACAACTGGCGTTCCAAACCATTTGGGTCACAGGTGCAGCAGATATAAGTCTGCTCAAGAGTGAATCGAACAAGCGTAGGTAATTGAAACTTTTTACGAGCTGTTTTGTGGTCACTTTGGCCTCTTTTTACGACATAGTTGATTTTATTTTTTATGTGTCATTGAACTTACTTGCAAGACGTCGTCGGCAGATTCTGCACAAAATTCACGGAGGTAAGGCGCAACAATTTGTCATAAAAACCAGTAAATCACTGGAACTGCAGAGCAGGGGGGTCTCCGGGTTGTGGGAGGAATTTTCTTTGCTTCTGCCTCTTTTCGGTAAATGGAACATAGAAGAAAATGCGAGTGGCGGTGGGACAGAAGGTTTGTTTTACATCGACAGGTAGACGAAGAGCGAATACAGCTTCTCGTGAGGTTCGGTGAGGTTATATTTTTTTTTCTTGGAGTGAATGAATCTTTTAAGAACTGGCCAAGTCTGAGAAATTAAATTTTATTCACAGTTTCAATCACACTGGATTACAAACACAATTAATGTTTTAATAAATCAATATAAGCTCGGAATAATTGAAACCTCATGCACACAAACCTGAAAGTTATAAATTTCACACGAGACATAATTGATTGTTGACTGAAATCAGGGAACGTAAACAAGACATCATGCAAAATTATTTCACCGAAAATTAAAAGTACGTAGCTAGACAAAAGGTTTGTTTGATAACATTTCCTTAGTTGTCTCTAACAACTCATTCCTATGTCCTAAAGGACACTTGCACGTGTCGCGCTAAAGGCATTGAAATCTACCTGACTTTTTGGTGGTGTGCAATTTAAATGGGATATTTTATTTTCTTTGTTTACATTTAAGCGAGACTAGCTCTCCAAAATATGCCTCCTTTTTTCCACCTCCCGTTTCAATCAACAATTTGTCAATGCTGGTTCCGATTCGTTGTTTTCTCACCTTCATTTACCTACGGCACCATCGACGGTATCCTTTGCGGAAGGATGCTGAGCCTTGATGAAGGTGAGGTGAACCATAAAAGGAAAATGCAAAGTAGTTTTTCCCTTTTTTTTGTTATCCTGTAATCCGCAAAAATGTTCCCAGCTAAACCTCAAAGTGCCGGCAAGCCTCCCTCGTCGCTGATCCCGGGAAAAATGCTTCCGGCTGAATTGGTGGTGATGTTGATGGCAAAACAACAAAGTGTACCGTGTCTATAAATCGCACGGGGAAGGGTGACTGCTGCCCCGCTCCCCATTCCTTTTGATGAAGATGATGATGATGATGTTGATGGGGGTTCTTTTTATGCGTTGGTTGTGATATTCCTATATTTTTCGTTATACAACCTGCCACATTTGTTCGCCTACCTGGCGGACATTTACCAATCGTCTCAAGTGTTCCAGAAAGGAACACAAAGTATCCTTCGTCCCGAGTTTTTCTTCCTCTTTTTCTCTATTTTAATCAAACTTCATTTGTTTGGAGGCAGGTCTCACACTCAGTTGCACTGAACGGAAGCAAACAGGCGGCTGGATTTAATAGCTTAAATTGCCTCGGGCCAGTTTCCATGGTGTATACAAACATATGATGTGAACAAGCTTGACTTCCTGGGAAAACCGAGAGGAAACCTTAGTGCAGGGCTAATGGGGGTAAAATGAGTACCTTAAGGAGATTACTGGGACAATTTACTTATTCCAAACTATCTGAACAGAGTCCACCCTTATGAAGTGTCGTACGCGTTTTAGACGGTTTTCATTATTACAATCGCCAGAAATATCCGTAACTGTTTGAAGGTGTGTTTATTTTGTGCCACAGTTTCAAAGTGAATATTAATTTGATCAAAAGCTCCTAATTTGTTCGGATATCGTCTCATTTAAATTGCGTATAATGCAGTTGCTATCTTGTATGCAACACTAAATCAGTTGCATTGTTTGTAACTGTAACCGTAAGAAAAATAGTTTAAATGTTAACAAATAGTACAAGAAGTACCTCACTAGTTGCAATATAGTAGATTTTACTCCAATGCTACTCAATTAAGTCACAAACAAGTTGCTGTAACCAATTATGACAGATTTGTCTTGCATGGAAAGAAATTATTGCAGCTCTTATGTATTTATCGGATGAAAACCAATTTGGTAGGACAGCTTGATGACTTTATTGTGCTTCGTGCTGAACAGCCAAATGGTATTCACTCTATGTAAATAGCTTTCTTCCATAATCATCTAGATTAGTTACGGTACACAGTGGTAAATCAATAAAATACAGAATATGTTGATTTTTGTTCACGCATACTGTAACTACTTTCATGTACAATTTTATTCGCGGTATGGTTTCGTTAGACATGTTCAATTATAAGCAGGGAATAATTTCCATGACTTAACTGTATTAAATAAAATGCAACGTTTTACTCTGTCTGCCGAATTAATTATAAACTAAGCATTAGGATTTTTGTTCTGATTCCCTTCGAATAAAGGGCAATTCACGCTTCATCCTTCTTTTACTACTCAATTTGAATAAAGATGGGAAAAAATTATAACAAATGACATTCACGATAATTCCGCATTCCATACGTTAAGTATGCATTAAAATATGAACATATTGCGGATGCCGATCAAAGCGAAAACTAAAGATAAAGAATTAAATGGAAAATAGTTTCTACTTTTACTAAGCTTTGTACAAAAAAGACTTCGACGTCCTGCCGAAACGCCTCAAGGCAAATGAACGGCATGTTCTTCAGCTCTTGCATGGCCGTGGCGATCGGCTGCTCCTTCAGCTACAAACTTATTAGAGTAAATCCTCCGTTTGAGGTTCGTCCAATATAATTCTATCAATCACAACTCAGTCACGTATTTGTTCTTCAGCCAGTTCATCTCCTCCAGTGATCTCTTGGCGTAATTGGCCGAATCGGTCAAAAGACCACATTTTCTTGTGCGTGATACTTCTTCATAAAAGCGACAACCTCCGGCAGGCACTTCGTATTATGATTGGGAAACTAGTAGAATTTAAAATTTAACACTTCATTTGCTCACTTTAAAAAAAAAAAAAATTAAACCTTGAAACACTTTTTTTAATTTTCGCTAGTAATCGCGAGCAAATTCCATTTAATTCCACTATGAGCTTATCTTTTGACAGATGATCCCTTTGTCAGTGTCTTTGTTTGTAGCGGAAAGTATAGCAATCCACAAAAAATTGCTTAACAAGGATCAAGGAAACGGATATTCGTGGCTGTTTAAATTTATACCTTCACACAAAAACAACTCACTACACAACAAAACACCAATTTGACTAACTTCAAACGAAGTAATAATGAATAACCTTGTAGGTATCAAACAACATTTCAAGTATACAAACAAACACATAAACACGCTCAAGAACTTCTCTACCCACCCCTACCTCACATACCGCGGTACCAACACACCTACTATAAATACTAGACCTAATGTGATGTTTTCTTCAAGTCGAGCACTCGACACTGAAGAAGTCTGTAAGTAGCAGACGAAATAGGCCTATCTGTCAAAAGATAAGCTCATAGTGGAATTAAATGGAATTTGCTCGCGATTACTAGCGAAAATTAAAAAAAGTGTTTCAAGGTTTAATTTTTTATTTTTTTAAAAAGTGATCAAATGAAGTGTTAAATTTTAAATTCTCCTAGTTTCCCAATCACAATCGTTCTACTAATACGCTCAAAAAAGTTTTTTTTTTTAAAATAGGGTTGAAAAAAGTGAAAGTGACTTCGTATTATGTATCTCCCCGTTCTCCACAAACCTCGAAGGAAAGAATCGTGGCTTGGCATTCTCTTTTTGCTAATCGACAGCCATCTTTTTCGGGAACTTGGTGTTGGGTATATATTTGACCCCAAAACTGACCTCCTAGGTGGTGGAAGTAAAGTACCTACAAAGAACGTAGTCCCTCCCTTAGCAGTCGGTAAAGGCGCGGCTACAAAGCAAAACCATGCTGTAGGTGGCTGGATCTGGACTCGGAGTTTTTCGTTAAGGAAAATTTCTCGACCCCCTGACCATAGGGTATGATTGTACTTACCACACAACCATTAACTAATGCAAAAATGGCACCAGACATTGAAAGCTCTAAGTTAATAACTGTGGAAGAAAATTTAGAACACTAAATTTAGAGCAAGTAATAAGCCAATTGCGACACCAATAAGCTTGAAATCGCTAAGAAAGAGAGAAAGAAGAACCTGGGTTTCGTGGTCAAGCGGTTCGGGGTGTCATCTGTAGTTCGAACGATTTTCAGGAAGTGAGGGTTCGATTCTCGCACCAGCTTGTGGAACTTTTGGCAAAATGAAAAATGTCTAATGTGGTCCATTGAGTGTAAAGTTAGGTTGGTAATTCACTAATGTTCAGTCTGTACAACCTAGAGATGAAGAAGCTGTAAATATCCCAGCGTCAAGTATGTCTTGTCATCCATTATTACCACGTAATTGCACTACGTCAGACACATGTTTTTAACTAGCACCTTATGCCGCTCTTTCTGGGTGATTGCATGCTGCTCAGACACGGCAGGCCTTGACTGCCGCTTCCGCATAGCAATGTCTAACTTGTCCAGGTACTTCTCCACAATTTGGCCGGTTCGGTCAACCTCTCGGCCTTTGATGCGGAACAATGAGGCCACTCGCCCTCACGTTTCCTCTTCTGCTTCTGCTGCATTTTACGATTGCGCAGCACTGTCGGGCTCCCGGAACCAGGCTTCCGTTTGACGCTCTCGCCTTCGTCCAGAAAGAAATGGGCGTTTTAAATGCCGGATCCGCAGTATTTTGTGGACACGAAGGGCTTCACGATTTCCAACTTCTTCGCTCCGGGATGAAACTGGCAGTATAAACAAACCATCGATCGCAGTTGGTTGACTGTTTTCGGCATGGCTGCTGCAAATCAACTGACGATGCTACCAATTTCCGGGATCGTAGGAAAAGTTTTTGCATCTTTTTTTTAAAAGAATAATGAGCGTAGGCATTCGCGGTATGCGCTCCATAAGGTTTTATGTTGTACATACACTCAGAAAAAAAAATGAATTTTAACAGGAGCGTAAAATTTCTCCTCGTTTAATATCAAGCACAAGGAACCGTAAACAACTAGATAGTTTGTTAACTTGTATGCGCCATACAACAATGTTTGCAATCTTTCATACCACAGACTAGATTCAGGAGTTATCTGGCTTAAATTAACTAGAAATATCCTATTAATTTCTATCAAATCTAGCGTTTCCTTTATGTGCATTAGATAACGCAGAAAATTACATGTTTCTTTCAAGCTGTGCAGTAGTGTCCATGACTGATCTTAAAAAAATCTATTCGTATGAATAAAATGGCATCCAATCCTTGTTATCAATTCAAATTTTTGAGATAAAAAATAACAGTTTTACCAAACACGCATCGAAGTTTAAATTGATCTGTATATCAAAGGAAGTTCAAGAGTAGGAACTATTTGCTTATTTTGAACATTAACTCACAAACATATTCGAGTTCAAGGTCAGCTAAGTTATTGAAGTGATAGTTTGCATATTTCACTTTTTTTTTCTATTGCCAGTTGCCACAAAAACAAAACAAGGCAAAACATTCGACTTGAGTGTTTGATTTCAAATATATTGTATAACTCCAGTTACCAACAACACTTACTTACACTCTATCGAAATAATATAAGCACCATTTCCCAAGACTACAAATTTTAATCTAACTAAGTGAGCATACCATTTTTGACGATCAGTGTGAAAAGCATTTACTTCTAATGTTACTTCTTGGTCTCAAGATGTATGGTTAAGTAATTGATTTCGTTAACCCAGCAAACACAAAATCGTATATGATAGCGGATATATGTACAAAGTGGAGGCGATATTCGTACATGCGTCGATTTGACTTCATGTAAAATGTACGTATATCACCTCCACTTTGCACTCTTATCCGCTATCATATACGATCCTGTGTTTGCTGGGAAGTATGCAATGTTATGGATAAGCATTATTTTATGTATCCAGACGTTTGCTAATGGCAGTTATGGCACAATCCCATATTTGTGAAGATCTATAAAAGCTTAGTAGTTGCAAATAAGATAAATGAATATTATTTTAAAGACTAGATAAACATTTTGAAAAATTGGCGAAAAGGTTACTAAGTCGAGCACTCGACACTGAAGAAGTCTGTAAGTAACAGACGAAATAGGCCTAACTAACAAAAGATAAGCTCGTAGTAGAATTCAAAGGAATTTGCTCGCGTTTACTAGCGAAAATTTGAAAAAAATGTGTTTCAATGTTTTGTTTTTCATTTTTTTTTAAAGTGATCATATAAAGTGTTAATTTTAAATTCTCCTTGTTTCCCAATCACAATCGTTCTACTTATACGCTCAAAAGAGTTTTATAAAAATAGGGCTTAAAAAAAGTGAAAGTACTTTAAAATAGTTCAAGCTAATGATAAAAACAATGGCTAAGGTGATCCATCTTGTGTTCTATAATGTTTTATCCATAAACCGTAGACCAATTGAGGGCCGTGTTTACATTTCAATGGCAGGCATTTCTTTTCATTTTCATTTCTTTTAAGAAGAAATACTCATGTAGTCCTAGCAATTCTTTGTAATCCTTATCATTCTATAAGTATTACTTCCATACTTTTTTAAATAGTTTTCATGTTGCTTTTCAGCATTTTTGATGCGAGAGTGGTACGGTTCGATCACAGCATTGTTTACTGCAATATTATGTGAATTTGAATTCGAATGTACATTTATTCCGATTACTCTTGTATTTTTTTAAATTTTTTTAGCAATCAGGTAGATGTCGAACACAATTGAGTCCTACTGAGAAGAAGAATTTGTGTTATTTGAGTATTGTATATTTATCGAAGGATTGATATTGCGACGAATATCAATGAATCCAAAATAAAAGGTTTATTTACCTTTTTCCTGTGTAACATATAACGCAATTTCCTTAACTAGTAGAGCAGAGATAAATTAAACCAGTAATAATTTGCAAATTAACCAATTTGTTTGCATCACGAGATCTCAAGTATTAAAAGATATTTTTATTGCTATCAGAAGATCAATTTAATAAATAACACAAACTTATCGATTATGGTAAAATGATCACTTACAAACTCGTGAAGTCAAATACGCAATTTCATTGATCCCAATTAATTAGCAACTTACAAGTGAAATAACAATAAAGTTTTTATTAATGGAAAATATAAATTGTCCATTGTAGCCCACATGCCCACTGAACTCCCTCAGGTTTTAAAATGATTTTATTCTTTTCTTCCCATTCTATAAGAGTCTAGACAACTTTAAAAAAGCGTAGCTCACACAATGTGTGGTATGCATAGAAGAGTATAGTTTACTAGTTCCTCTAAAGTAAATACCAAAAAGTTTGCACTGTGCCCATGTTGCCTTTGTTACGTTTTGCTTGAATGTTTGATTGAAGAATTTAAATGTATTTTTCCGATTCTTTATTTGTGATTAGAGACAATGTTTAATCCAAAACACTTCTGTTGCGTAATTATCATACCAACAGGATAAGTTACAATACATCTTAGTTGATTGGACCCATTGTGCAGTGGTAAAAGTCACGTTGAGGTATAGGTCGATGGCCGACATCATTGCACTATGGTCCAGATCACGAATTTACGAGGAAACGTGCTCCCAGCGCCTAAACTTGAAACTTTACAGCAAAGTAATGTTCTACAATATGGTTTGTATCATCAAGGTCCATTTTTTGATGTTGATTAAAATTAGGGTGGTCCCCATTTTCACGGAAATACAAAAACTAACTTTTTTATTTGCAGAAATAGACGTTTTCATCCTTTGGCAGAATTGTAGCGCAAAAACTTTCTTGAAGAATTTTTTGTACCTTAAATTGACCGATTTAGAGCAATTTTCTCATCAATAGGGTGTACAAAAATTGATTTTCTTACTTTTTATTTCATTCCCAATAAAGTGTGTTTAGACGAGTTTTAAGAACTTGGTACTTGTGTGCAATTGTTATTTCAAAAATAGTACACTTCTAAAGCTAATACGCCCGATTTAGATGCAGATTTTTCATCATTTGAGGCGAATACCATAAAAATTAAAGATGTTATTTGCCAGGACATTACATTTTATTTAACATATGTTAAAATAAGAGTTATGTTATTGACTAGTTTTAAAAGTTACATTTTAATACTGCGTGATGTATTTAGAAAAATTTCCAATACTTTAGCTTGGTAAGATGCCAAATTCAAATATGTAATATACGAAGTTTTTCGTTCTTAAACCAGTCCCAGCATTAACTAATTGGTAATTATTCTCAAGAAGTTAGGACAGAAATAACGTATCTCTTGTTATGGTTCAACCTAAGTTGATGTTGGAACAATATCTAATCTGTCATTCTACAAAAATAGCGTGCTTTAAACGTTTCTTTTGTATTTGCGCATACACATTTTACGGATGAAAATCTAACTTATTTAGAAAGAGGCGTTTATTTTTTTGTAGCGCAGAAAATTTCATAAAACTATTAATTTAATTTTATTAGCTAAAGCATTGCAAATTCCTGTACACCAACTTAGTTACTGCGTCATTAGGAAGAGTTCTAAAACTCGTTTCTAATACATTTTCAACTTTAATTGTTATGGGATAGTTTGAAACTATAGTAAAATGGAACCAATCATAAATCAAGTTTTTTTTGTTATCACCTATGTTAGATTAGATATAAATTTCTCTCAAATACGTAGTCAATTTTTTGTACATGTGTAACAATATAAAATTATCCTTTCAAAAAGTCCGTAATTTTTTTGATGACATAACAACATTTAAGGCTATTTTAAGAATAAAACTTGATTTATTGAAGCTAGCGGCAAAATTTGAACACCAAAGTACGCGTCTTATAAGTTCTAAAACTCGTCTTAACACAACTTTATTGTGAATTGACATAAAAAGTAATGGGCAAAAAATCAATTTTTTATGGTACACCCTAAGTTGATGAGAAAAATTGCTCTAAATCGGTCAATTTTAAAGGTACAAAAAAATTTTTAATGAAAATTCCATGAAAGTTTGCGCTACAATTTTGCCAAAGGATGAAAATCTATTCTGCAATAAAAAGTTAGTTTTGTATTTCCGTGAAATGGGGACCACCTAACTTAATCAACATAAAAATGGGTCTTGATGATACAAACATATTGTAGAACATTACTTGCTGTAAAGTTTCAAGTTTAGGCGCTGGGAGCATGTTTCCTTGTAAATTCGTGATCTGGACCATAGTGCATTGCTAATTCGCATCTCCATTTCGAGTTTTTGAAAGCATAAATCTGAAAAAACTTTAAAGATTTCACATACCATACCATAATAGAATTTTTGCTGAATTATATTGCTGATTTTTTTCTGAATTTTTAAAATTTATTCGTTTGAAAAATTTCGAAGCGAATCGGAAGTGATTGTTGCTGTTAATTGTATTCTAGCGACCCTAACTTTAATACAGGATAAAGGACAAAAAAAACAAAACGACTGCTTTCCTATAACATGAAGTTTGTGCTAGTTTTAATTCTTTAAAAGAAACTAACAACCGAAATGGAACTATGTACAGATTTTGTCCAAAATAAAAAATTCCAATATGTTGTTTTGATGATTCAGGGAAAAAACTTTGAATACACATTTAAATACATTTTTTTTTAATCCTTCCAAGAGCCCCTTTTTGAGAAATGGAACATTTGCTATGTAATCTTAGTGAAGTAAATGATTGGACTTCCTTTTTTTCCAATGTGTCAGAGTGATACCGATTGACGTGATGAACGCATTCAACAGCATCAGATGAGAGGCCATATCCGAAGCGCAGCCCAGTATGAGGGCTCCCGATTATCTGTGTAGGATTCTGAGATGCTACGTCCAGAACCGGATTGTGTTACGATACTGAAATGGGACAGAAGTCAATCAGTATTACAGCAGGTGTGTCACAAGGTATTGAACCTTGTGGCAAACCTGCTGTAATACTGATTGACTTCGCGACTTCGAAGTCAATCGAAGTTGATTGACTTCGCGGCCCGAGCGTCTCAGACCAACGCTATGGTACATCCACAGGAGTGAAGTGGCTGTCATCCACGAACAACAATCGTGAAACCGAATTTTACTAGCTCGATTTTCTCGCTAATTTTACCGCTCGATTTTCTCGAAGGCTTTATGCAGCATACACAATATTCGCGGCGGAAGTTGTCGTGTTTTGTCGTTAATTTGATTCGAGAAAAAAAATACGTTATGTACTTAGGGTAGTGATTAATAAAACGACAGTTATTATAATGTTTTACCTTAATTACTGTTACTAGTAGTTTGGTAGAAGAAATATTGTAAAAACATATAATCTATTGTGAATCAAGCTTAAAATGTTCAAATCGTCACTAGCGCCACATCAAAAGTGGCTGGCTTTAAGAACTAACGCTCTCTTCATTCCTCTGGGTACATCCCGTTACAAAAGTGTGTTGACACAGAAGCTGCCGAAAGGAGTCACGATCGTTGGTTTCACGGATGACGTGGTTTTGACTGTGAGGTGAGTCGCGAAGAAAGATGAAATGTTGGCGACCAAATCAATCTACATAATTGAAGACAGGAAATTGCAGATAGTCCACCACAAAACAGAGCTGCTCTTGGTGAGTAATGGTTAAGTGGTACAGCGGGCTGAAATGCTCATCGGAGGGCATTTAATTGTCTCGAAGCGCGTGCTAGAGTACCTGGGAGTGATAGTCAAATACGGCGTCTGCAACAGAGTCTTAGTCTTTCCTGAGCATTTTGTGTCAGTATTTGCAACGACCCCTGCCTCAATATTGAAAATCGAAGAAGCCATACGTGATGTTCCCGTTCGTTTTGTCGAGCATGGCGTTTTTATGTAAGTGAGAATAAATGGTCTCAATGCCGGCAAAAACGCTGCAAGAACCTACAGAGTACAGCCCCATTGGGTTGTTCGGAATGATGACGTAGGACTACGTAGCTAAATGTAAATTGTACAATGAACTAACCCTTCAGGGCGAAAATTTTTCAAGCGTTATTATAGGGTTCTGATTAAATTGGAGCTCAATTACCTAGAAATGATTTAAATAAGTATGATAATTTTTTTTGATATGTGCTAGGTCGTCCAAACTGTCCTGGAGTTCAGAACTTAAGATTTACAGTTGTAACAGTAGCTTTATCTGTTTTATAATCTACGATATATATTCAAACTTATTCATTGAATGGCATGGAAGACCAACAGACATTATGAGATCCCTAGAAGCACACATGTTGCCATTTAGTTGAGAAAACATAAATGTGCCTTTGTTAGTCGTAATCAAGTTACTCGAACTAATTATGATCGTGGTGTGATGCTTGGGATAATCTTAAGAAATTCATGACAAACAAATGAACTTAACTTTGTATAGCTCATAAAGCAACTTTTACAATTGTAGACCTAATGTTTTGAATGACCTAACACTAACTAGATTATCCCATGATGTCTGTGGACGTTTCAGAATATACATTGAATATGTTTGAGTAATTATCGTAGTTTTGTATAGCCCAAGAGGCTAAGGAACTAGTGTTTATCTTATGCTTTGAACTCAAGTTAGTTTTTATGAACTTGAACATCTCAAGATAATCGGAAAATGACTGGTGACCTTACAGAAGTGTGTTTGAATGTACATCGTTACCTTTCATATGTTATAAAGCTAATGTAATGACTGTAGATCCTTACTTCTGAAGTCAAGGGCAGTTTTGTGACCTAAAACATGTCAAGATATCTCAGTATATTTGTTTACCTTTCAGAGACTGACTTAAATTGGACAAATACATATTGATACTTTGATTGGTTCAGAAAGCTACTTGAAAATCTAGTTTTGAATTCCAAGATAGTTTTGATTCAGACATTATGTCATAATGTCTGTTGGTCTTCCAAGATATTCAAGGAATATGTTTCAATACATAGCGTAGCTTTGCATAGCCCAGAAAGCTTTTGTTGCAACTGTGGGTCCTATATTCTGATCTCAAGGATAGTTTGGTAGACCCAGAACATGTTTTATTGCTTTATAATATTTGTTGATCTATAAAAATAGTAATTGAATATGTTCGAATATTTATTGTAACTTTGTGTTGCCTAAAAATTACTGTTACAACTGGAAATCTTATGTTCTGAACGCAAGAACAGTTCGAATGACCTAGAGGATCAGAGAGTTACAAAATAATGACTGTTGACCTTCCAAAAGATTCATTGAATATGTTTGAATACATATAGTCACCTTATATAGTCCAAAAGGCTACTGTTACAACTGTAGATCTAATGTTTTGAACTTATGGACAGTTTGACCTAGAATAGTCCAAGATTTGCGCCTTATGTCTGTTAACCTGCTACACGATTCAATGAATATTGTTAAATACACATTGTTCCGTTGCATGTTCCAAAAAACCTACTGTTACAACAGTAGATTTGATGTTCTAAGCTTGAGGATAGTTTGGACTACCCCGATAATCCCAGTTTTTCTCTTAATGTTTGTTTACGTTCTTAAATACTCATTGAATATGGTTGAATATGCAGCGTTACTTTGTATAGCCCAAAAAGCTATAGTTACTACTGCGGACCTTAAGATCTGAACTCAAGGACAGTTTTGATTACCTAAATTATCAAATAATGACTATTGACCTTCCAAAAGGTGCATTCAATATGTTTGAATACATAATTTCATATAGATCTTAAAGATACTGTTACAACTGTAGATCTGCAGTTCTGAGCAGTTGAGCATTTTGGATAACTCAGAATTTTGGAAAATCCCACAGAGTTACAAACATATATTACGTTTATCACCAAAAATTGAATAATACGTATGCATATGTACCATATTCTAAAACAACGCTTTATACTTTTAATAAGGCATTCAGTTTTTCTTCCTAAACTTTTGCAAATTTTGGATGCTCTAGGTCGTCAATTAGGCCTTATACTCACATGTTTTTTTTTAATTTCCCACATCGAAGAATTGATTCAGAACAAATTTGCTGAGAACAGTGTACACATTTATTCAGTCTGTGATTTTATGCAGCCATTTTCTTTTTAGGGTCAAAGATGATCCCTTAGGGAACGTCCATTAATTATGTGACGCAAAAAGTTACTTCTACGTCAACATAAGATTGCTTACTTTTGCAAAACCCGTTGAATTCGTTTTCTGAGTGGTGTCAGAGAAACACCGGGGCCACCGGGGTCCTGTGAGAGACATGAATGAGAGAATGAGGATTGGTTTCAGGGGTCGGGAACGAAAGCAAAGTTCAGAACCGCTTGCGTGAGTCCCACATTCTGTCATTCCAACAATATTACAGGCCACGCTTTTAAAAATGAGCATGAGCATAAGCATGATTGACCGCCCGAGGTTGCTACTCCATTATTTTCAGATCAGCTATTTTTTACACAGAGAGCCAACAGATGATGCTTGGGACTACCATACAACCTAAATGTGAAAATAACTGGTGATCCCACACTAAGACAATATTGGCGCCGGCCTAACCCAAATGCAGATCAAGTAGATAATGGGTGGAAAGATGTTGACGTGCTACTTGCTTTGAAGGAAGCCAAGAAATCCTCTGCACTTACACTTTGTTGGATAAAATGGTTGGGTTTGCAGCATGACTTGTTTTGGTGAATGGTGTGCATAATTCAACTGACTTCGGCAGCTAATAAGATATTTAACAATGTTCTCGGTTTACTCTCTCTACTCAACAGATCTTCCCTGTTGATTTAAATGGTTCTCAAACTTGATGTTTTAACATGTTTTTGTATTCTGCTGAAATAAACCACCCACATTTGTGAGTGGCCCTAACAGCATCCTTACTGTTGGTTCAAATTGGTGCCAAAATTTGGATAGCTTTAATTTTGGCACCGATTTGAACCAACAGTAAGGATGCTGTTGGGGCCACTCACAAATGTGGGTGGTTTATTTTAGCAGAATACAAAAACATGTTAAAATACGAGCACCGATTAAAACAAACAGTAAAGATGTTTCAGGTACACTCCGGAATTTATGAAAAGGTCTGGAAGGGTGTGATTTGAAGAGCAGGGATAGACACAAGTTGTACGATCGTGGGAAGCTCGTCCATCTTAAGCTTTGTCGACGCAATTTTGAGATGGATACGTACATCGAACATAAGGCTGATGCTAGTAGGGTTATGAGGAGAAGAGGCTCACGAGAAGACAATTTTAGCCTTCCATACAAGTTCAGATCGACGGTGATGAAATCAAGGTGGAGGTCGAATTTGTGTATCTGGGCTCATTGGTCACCACCGATTACGACACCAGCAGAGAAAGGGGCATTATGGTTGGCAATCGTGCTTAATTTGACTTCGAAGGACGCCAATACCGAACGAAGCTCCCTAAACTACAATGTTGTCAATCTACAAAACATGAATTAGACCGGTACTGCCCATAATTCAAGAAATGGCTAATATGCCATTTTAGTCAAAATAGGAAAAAAGTGTTGCATGATTGTTGACACCCTTATTAAGGTATCCACTGTATAAAATTTTCAAAATAATGATTTATAGGGTTAAACGGCTTGAAAAACTTAATGGCTAATGTGTAATATAAATGATAAATTGTCTAATGTGCATGATGATACCGAGTGCAGCATCCAATGTGATTTTAATAGAGATTTTTATGGCTATCCATAGTGATGGTCAAGTGGATACAAGCACCAGGTTGTTAATCCAAAGATTCTGATTTCCATACATTGTTTTATATTATTTATGAATAGCTTAGCGTACTGGAACTTTTAACAAATGTTTTTTATTGTACAAGATAGTATTGATTCAGATATGTCTCGGCAACAGCATAGCTAATTACTGCCCATTGTATCCTCTGGCTAATTACTGCCCATTGTTTTGCATTCGCTGGTGCTACCGAATTGTTGTAGATAATTTAAAGCCATTTGTGTCACAAACTCACAACGCGATAAAAGACAACGTATGCACGTTAGACAAAACAAATTTCGGATTGTCAAATTTCTCTTGCTTAGTAAATGGAAAATTGGCTACTACGATTATAAATCATAATTTGAGAAAATTGGCTACTTCTTTTCTCGTTTCAATTCAACGGCATGATTTTGGAATCGACAACAACTATAATGAGTAGTTTAAAAGTTATTAAAATCTAATAGAACTTGTTCTAATAACCAAAACACTTTGCTTGCATTATTCTCGAATTCGTATTGAAGGCACATTAGCCATTTTTTGAATTATGGGCAGTGTACAGTTAAAATTATGCCTAATAACGAAGCTCGGGCACAAGAAAGAAAAATGAGCTACGATCAAGATAGATCGATCTAGTATAAGGCGATCTGCGGTTCTTTCGTATACTGCCAGGCTGATGAAGTACAGTCATGAATCGAAAAGAATGGAAACAACTTCTCTGTACAGCAGAGGTCATCTCGGCCTTAAGCTGATTCATAAGTAAGTAAGGTTGAACTGCTATAATCGGCGTAGATGAGATCAAAATAGTGGATAAATTTATTAACCCCAAATCACTGATAAGATAAAAATTGCAGCAGGGAAATTCAAAGACATTATATTGACAGGAGTCGTGTTGATTATGGACTCTACACAATACTGAGACCTAGTACTTAGTGTATACTTCACTACGTACTTAGTAATCCATATACAAGACATGGATTAGACCAATACTTCTTTATGGCCATGGAACGTGGAGAATGCTCAAATAGGATTTACAAGCGCTTGGAATTTTCGAACAACGTGTGATTTAGACTATCTTTGGCGGTGTAAAAGGCCTTTGGGTTAGAAGTATGAATCACAAACTGACGAAAAACTAACGTATGCATTAAAAAATGGATTTTTTTCGGATGGTGATAAAAAATGCTAAAACAGGTCACAGCTGTTGAGTGTTGATAAATTTCCCATGGAATGCAATAATATAAGCCTAAACTTGCAAAAAAATTCTACGCTCTATGTTGCACGATATCGGCGGCAGTAGCACCTCGTCGCGCGTCGCGTTGTTCTGCGACGCGGATTACTAGTGTGCGTGTGCAATTGGTTCCGGTGAGCTGAAGATAGAAGAGAGTTGCGTATCGCGGGATCGCGCTGTGCTCGCGATTCATTCAAATGACGGTACACAATCAAATGCGCTGTTGTGTGTTGGTGATTTTTCCTCAAACGAGCTCAGGTCCAAAGTGTCGTTGTTCGCGGGTATTGTGGGTGAAGTGAAGGTAGTATGTATTGTTTAGCAACCGTGTAAAGTTAAAGGTCATAAGCGAGTTTATTTTTCTTATTGATTCGGTTTCCTGCAACCAAGTGTCAATATCTAGAGTTAGATTTTAGAGGAAAATACCACAACCGTGCCAAAGTGAATATTGATTCGGTGTGCAGGCTTAGTTTGTAAATTTATCAGTGCAAGAAGAGTGTACTAGACACAGATAGCATGTTATTACCAGAAGGTTTCCGACACGTCGGCGACGGCCGAGTTGATGTGGGCGAGTGCAGACAGCGGTAGCTGCGGGTTCAGGAGGACTTGGCCATCTAGGATATCGAGGAGAATTGGTTTGCATAGCAACAAATAATTTATTTCTACCATATTTTGAAGAAAATATCTCAAAAACATATTTATGTAGTGAAACAAATGAACAAATATATTTATGTCTTGAATATAAAGTGATAGTAACAGAAGCGTCAAAATTATTTATTTGACATTTTTTCACAATCTGTTCTATTTGACAGTATAAATTAAAAGCTCTTTATTCAATACCTTAGCTCAACTTAATGGTTGTAGTTTTATTTAATATTCGCTTGCTTTTTTATTATTGTGTAAGGACGCGAGGAAGGATGAAAGGATTGTTACCATCACTTTAAATTTCAATTTACGAGAATTTAATAATGCAACAAGAGGTAGGTTGGGTTTTCGGTAAGTGAACGGTTGGAATTGACTTACTGTAGCTGCTTGGGTCTTTCATTATGTCTTTCTATATGAGAAAATTGAGACCTTGTAAAAACCAGCACAGTATATGCAGTAAAGTTCTTGATCCATTCATATTGGATCAGTCTATAAAAGCAAATGAGTCCTATACAAATAACATGCAGTGGAAGATGCGTTGGAAAGTAGTATTCCTTGATTTTATGATGCAACACAGGGACTGATATGCTTTTATGGAAAGTTATTTGAATTGTTATTTGTTTGGTGAGATCCTGCCTCATTTTATTGCCCACAACTATTTTATCAGGAACAGTAGAAATTTGCAATATCCCAGTACATTTATTAGTGCAAATAAAAACAAAAATAAATGTGTTTATTGAATTTACTGAACCAGTATAGCCATGAAATTTTCTTTTTGTCTTAACTTTGTTTTTATAAATCATTTATGCTTAAAATTTCCACTGTTCCTTTAACAACTATATAACGGCGATTCCCTAGGGGGTAGCCTAAGGCAGTCGAAGGATTTGTTGACTGGACAAGGGTTCGTGGAGTCGCCAGTTCCTTGTCGTGCGAAGACACGCGGCCTTCTGGCCGTAGTCTTCCGAAGGTCCTCACTGAGATCGGCTGACTCTGCTACAAGAAGCCATCACGTAGGCTATTCTATCAAAACAACCTGCTGAGAATAGTCCTGCAGCCATAGGTAATCCTTACACTGATGGTGGGTTCTTATCACACATCACATCACATCACTTGCAAAAAAAATCTACGCTCTTGCGAGTGGCCTTCCAGAAGTTAAGTGGAACATTCGCCATGGCGGACGAGTTTCCCCGTTCATAAACTATAAATCTCCCCGTTCACGACCAGTCCGGAGCGAAAGAAGAGCGGCTTTGAAATCCCTTTCTCGCTGATTGTCAGCCACAGCAGCACCTTTTTGGGGAACTTGCTGTGTGAAATGAACTTCACCTCGGAGCTCACTTCCTTCGTGGGGGAAGCAAAATACGAAGTGCCCTGCCAGTCGTTGCCATCCAGGGTGTCTCGTCGTTCATCACCACCGCCACGTCGCGATTCGCCGGGAATGTTGACGATTGACCATCTTATTCAACCGCTGCCGCTGCGTCATTGCCTGCAGCTCCGAAACCAGTGGACGCGATTTCTGCTTCCTGGCATGTATGTTCATGTTCGCCAGGTACATTTTCAATGTTTGGCCGGTTGAACCGACTGCCCAGCAAAGCGCACGCAGCGATGTTGCCACCTTTTCCTCGGTCTTCCTCTTCAGCATCCTTTGGAGCTTCTTGTTGCTTAGGGTCGATGCTCTGATTGTTTTCTAGTAGTGCCAAGGTGTTGTGGATGCCGGAACGGGCGTATCCGGCGTCCACAAAGTGCCGCACGATGTACGTTTTCGACGCGGCGGGGTGCCTTTCTTTGAACGCGCACACTTCTGAACGGAGTTGCTTCACTGTTTTTGCCATCATGGTTAGAGTTCGACTAATAGAGCTGTCAAATTTTGTCTGCTGACTCATAGGTTACCATGATTTATGTTGCATGGGTATTTTTGTCAGTGCGGGTGAAGATAAACCCATGAAAATCTACAACTTTTTTAAGCAAACGTTATCAGATCACATTATCCTGGAAGCCGCTAAAGCTGGAAGGCTACTATGGATACGACATGTTGTATTTAACCAGATCCCAAAATGACGATGATTTCTTCAAAAATAGCAGGATGGCCAAGTGGAGCAAGAATTTCACATACTTTACCTGTTCCAATATTATAGCAATAGGCAAAGTTAGCAGTAATTAAAGAAAAGATTTTTATGGTGAACGAAATTTTGAAGACAAATTTCAAATTGTATTATTGGAAACTGGACCTTTTATTTCTTTTGAATCTGAAACTTTAAATTGAAACTTCTTATACTTTAAGCATCTTCAATACTTAATTAATGAACTTTTAAAGGACACTTTGCACTGTTTAGTTCTATGGATGAAAAACTGCAGCTGTCTACGTATGCCCGGAAATTTTCAAGTTCAACCTTGATCAACACTTGTTCATAGTTTTTTTTAAGTATTTAACGCTCAATAACGCAATTAAAAGCACAAATGATTTTTAAACCAAAAGCAATGCAATGATTTAAATATAATAAGAAGTTTAGGCCTTCTTCTATGGTGGTTCTCCAAGGAAATGATTTAATTGAGTTTTTGATAAGAAACTCGATTCATTCAATTTAAGAGTACATGAAACAACTGTCCGAGTTGTTCAAAATGTTCGAAAAAATGTTTAGTTTGTTTTGGTTTTAGATATTATTTGACATCATTAGGCGAACGAGTATTGCGCACTACATTTTGTCCATTCAAATCTCACCCTCGCATAAGTTATGAAAATACCCACAAGAGATTGGCTAGCTAGGGAAACTGTCCCCATATTAATCTCATTGTTCCTATATTCATCCTACGATGAATCAAACAATTGGGCAGTTGAAGGATCGGTTTCGTTTTTTTTTATAATCTTTGCTTACGTTAAATAACTACGACAAACATTACTAACTAATCCTGTCATGTATATATCGTTTTATTTCAAGTAGGATGAATTGCAAACTGATGAGATTAACATAGGTACATCTTCCCTACTATGAGAGGAACCAGCCCGAGGATGAAAAAAAATTGTCCAAATATTTCGTGTTTATGTATTTGATATTACAAAAAATATTGTGAGAAAAACATTATGCCGCGGTTGTGGGCACTTGAATTTGACCTGTTCAAGTCAAAATCATGTTGCTGCCACGATTATCGGCAGTTGTCTGTAGCTAGCGTAACGATTCGGGCATCAAATTCAGGCATCATCGAATTAAAGGGCGATACGGTCAAAATTTGGTCAATATCAACTTGACGTATTTCTTTCAATTTTGCATTTAAAAAACCTGAATACCCCTCATTTTGAAGGTGTGTGTGTAGAATGTTGCTCCTATTTTGATTTTGGAATTCACTCTTCAGTTGTCAAAATGCCGTCCAAGCAAGAAGAGCAGCGTATCAAAATTTTGCTCGCGCATCGCGAAAATCCGAGCTACTCGCACGCAAAGTTGGCAAAATCGCTAAAAGTTGCCAAATCAACCGTTACAAATGTAATTATAGTGTTTGGGGAACGTTTGTCGACAGCCAGGAAGTCTGGATCGGGGAAAAATCGAAAACCGGAAGCCGCTGAGACGACAAAGAGAGTTGCCGGTAGTTTCAAGCGAAACCCTAACCTATCTCTCCGAGATGCCACAAATAAGCTGGGTGTATCGTCTACAACCGTGCATCGAGCCAAAAAACGAGCCGGAGTATCGACTTACAAGAAGGTAGTGACTCCAAATCGCGATGATAAATAAAATACGACGGCCAAAGCGCGATCCCGGAGGCTGTACACGACGATGCTGACGAAGTTTGACTGCGTGGTAATGGACGACGAAACCTACGTCAAAGCCGACTACAAACAGCTTCCGGGACAGGAGTTTTATACGGCAAAAGGAAGGGGAAAGGTAGCAGATATTTTCAAGCACACGAAACTGTCAAAGTTCGCAAAGAAATATCTGGTTTGGCAAGCCATCTGTACCTGTGGCTTGAAAAGCAGCATTTTCATAGCTTCCGGGACTGTCAACCAAGAAATTTACGTGAAAGAGTGTTTGAATAAACGTCTGCTGCCTTTCCTGAAGAAACACGGTTGTTCCGTACTGTTTTGGCCGGATTTGGCATCTTGCCATTACGGTAAAAAGGCCATGGAGTGGTACGCCGCCAACAACGTGCAGGTGGTTCCTAAGGGCAAGAACCCTCCCAACACGCCAGAGCTCCGCCCAATTGAGAAATACTGGGCTATTATCAAGCGGAACCTAAAGAAGACCAAAAAAACTGCTAAGGACGAGCAGCAGTTCAAGGCAAACTGGCTTTCTGCGGCGAAGAAGGTGGACAAGGTGGCTGTACAAAATCTGATGGCAGGGGTCAAGCGTAAGGCCCGGCAATTCGGATTTGGAAAAGCGGAAGCCTAACTGAATATTTTTCCTGAATTTTATACTAATTGAACTTGAAAAAGAAATTTAATTTGATTTTTTAAATAAACGATTTCACCGATTTACACGCGTTTTCCCTTGACCAAATTTTGACCGTATCACCCTTTAAGCAGCATGCTTCATTTGAAGTACCTATGATATCAAGATAAAAAAACATAATAATTGAGAAACTCATGATTTTCAAAAGAAAAACCTGTAATAATGCGCATAGACTGTATGTGCATAGCTGACAAGGTAAAACAAAATCCCGGAGAGAAACAAAGATTTTATAAGGAGTGTATTGAATATAAGCTATCCACATACATTTGCGTTGTACGCATGCATTTGTGATGGTTTTTTATGCTCTGAACACTGCATGCTGTGCGTTTGACTGTCAGCTTTCTTTTGTTTACTTGTTTGTGCGGTTCAAATTCTGCGTTTTCAAAATGTCGCGTATTGAAAAGGAAGTGAAAATTAAGGTTCTGGACACATGGCTAAGTGAGAAGGGTATAACTATGCGAAAATTGGCGAAGCGGTTTGGAATTCATCATGCGAGTGTTAAATCCATCATTAATAAGTTTGGGGAACACTATTCTATGAATGAGCTACCAAGAAGAGGCAGAAAACCCGGTTCTCCAACCCGAAACTGGAGCAGAAAGTGGTATCTCTAATCATGAAGAATAAATCAATGTCAATACGTGATTTGGCCAAAAAAGCAGGAACGAGTGTCGGAATGATCCAGCGTATCAAGAGGCAAAACCATCTGAAGACCTGCAAGAAGCAGAAAATCTCGAAACAAAGTGCAGAACAGAAGAAACGAGCAGCAACAAGGGCCCGGAAATTGTATTCGCGTCTCTTGCAGCGTCCGGATACATGCGTTTTGATGGACGATGAGACCTATGTAAAGGAGGACTCAAAACCCCTTCCAGATCCACAATACTTTACTGCCGTCGTTGGGGAGGATGTGAGCGATGCGGACAGGTCGATTCAAGTGGAGAAATTCGGTTGAAAGGTACTGGTATGGCAAGCAATATGTTCCTGTGGTTTGAAGTCATCCATTTTTTACACTACCGGAACTATAAATGCGGAAATCTATCGATCTGAGTGTCTCCAGAAGAGATTGTTGACTTTATATAAGAAGCATAGTACACCTCCACTGTTTTGGCCGGATTTAGCGTCGGCTCACTATGCCAAAACCACTCTCAATTGGCTTGCGGAAAAGGGTATAGATTTCGTTGAGAAAAATATCAATCCACCAAATTACCCTCAGCTTCGACCCATCGAACGTTACTGGGCAATCGTGAAGAGGGTCTTTAAGAAGACTGGTAAGGCAGCTGGGAATATGCAGGAGTTCAAAAAAATTTGGGCTCAAGCGTCCAAAAAATGCGATGCAACACTTATCCGGAACTTGATGAAGAGCATTCTATCCAAAGTTCGAAAATTCGTGAAGCAATAACTTAAATTTGATCCGGTCTTCATTATGTTCAAGTTTAACATCGTACAATAAAGGATCAATTTTTTGTATGAATAAAATATCGGTTTTCAACATAATTTGAAAGAAAATTTGTGGATAGCTTATTTTCGATACACTCCTTAAACTACATGAATTGAAGTGACACGGGACTCTGTCCACAAAATGACTGATTTATTGTATCAGTATGTGTATGTTATAGAAACTGTACATCAACGATTATTGCACTGCTAGAGTAACATTGTAAGTTTCTGTCAGTTTCATACAGAATATCGTTGAAGTTTTAATATGGAGTACATTCGTGAACTCGAAACCGTTGCACCTTGCGTTAGCTGAAAAAGACTAATCTCGTCACAGACAAGCTGTCCCCTCAGGTATAATCATTTTTCGTGGTTGCACATTGCACCGGTTCAAAATTTCCCCAACCCAACCCGACCAGTAGCAATTAGGGAAACTTGTTCCCCCCTCGAAACTTTGCAATTTGTTATCGTATTAAAACGAGGATTTAAATAATGACTGGCACACAACTTTATCTTGTCCTCGTTACGCGGTTTGCCGGTGCTGCTCAGGCATGGCTACTGCACAGTGTCCGCTTGAACTAAAAAGACAAACGGAAACCAGAGCGCAAAAAAAATCCAGATTGCGAAATAAAACCAATGCGACACGTGTCCGTGGCAAAATTCGGAGGAATGACCTATCCCGCGTTTCGATGAAATCCCCGAGAGTGAAGAACAAAGTTAGTTAACAGATTTTTTTTTTCTAAAAACTCTACCCACTTTGCCCGTTGCGAGTGTCCCAAGAAGAGCGTTCTGCTTCACTTGACGATTGCCTGCTGCAGTTTGTACCTACTTCTACTACTTCTACTGATATTTGGCCAACAACGTGGTATCCGTGGAGCTGCTCTTCTGGAAGCCTGTTTCGGAGGCGAGAAACTTTTTATCCACCACTTGGCAGCAAGATTTTTTGTTAGTCTTTGGAAGTTGGTGCAACGGTTCCCATTTTGAGATCTTCTTCGAATTGCATGGGTAACACCGGAATCTAGATCCCCTGTCACGCTAGAGCTTTGTTTGGCATTACTCCAAACGAAGAGCGCTTTTTTAATCATCTTTGAATTCTATCAACTATGCTTCTTGTTTTTGGATTGGGGTGAGAATGACTGGTAGTTGGTTCAGACACAGTGAGGGTCAAAAATATACGCCTTAGACTCTGGCAATTGGCATAAATTTGAATAAATCTGCATGGCCCCGTGTCTTTTGAATCCAAGCACTTTTCAAAAAAAATGAAATGGACTGAGACCACTTCTATTGTGACCACCACTGTGATTTTCGGGTCAATTGATAGTTGCAGCATCCGAGCTGTTGTAGGCAACCAACGAACAACGATCGCAATCCTCCGGCGACGCGACGGATTGAGGAGAAACAAAACCACCCAACTAGTCAACACGGTCCACATGCAGGCAACAGTAGCCACACCAGCCCAACCCAGCCCAGTCAGCGAGCCACCCAGCATCACATCGGGGCGATAGAATCATATAGAAGGGCGCCACGGCGTCCCGGAGACATAAAGTAGATCGTTACAGTCGCACGTCCGTCGCTTCTTCGGCTCTTCCCTTGGCAGTGGAGCTCCATGTGAGTCTAGCATCCCCAAGTTCTGATGTCGTCGACGCCGCCGTTCTCGCTGTTTCGGGTGGCTTCTACATACATATATATTGCTGAAACTGTGGCTCACTGGAGAGTACAATATTCTGTTCGCATTTTTCTACTGGAATTGCACAACTAAAGAATATGGCATGTTGCCTCGAGGAGAAGTTTGAGATTTTAGGAAAATTTTGAATGAATTAATACATAACATGTATGCTAATTAAACGATGGGAATGCTGCATTTAAATGGGTTTTGAGTTTTCTCAAAGTGGAAATGTTAGTTAATTGAATGACTCGTTGAGTGGACGAACTCGTTGAATGTGTGTGTTGAAATGGTGCATTTTAAACATGATGCTGGATGCTGATGTGGTGTTTACTAAACATTCGAATGAGTTTGAGTTTGAACCTCCCTTCGGGTCAACATTCAGATGCTTTATTATTGTGACCAATCCTACGAGCATGTTTAATCATGTGAATTAGGTGGTATACCGTGGTTCTGCTAACACAAAAGTAGATTTCAAACAAACGGTCATAAAGTTGTTCTGGTGGATATCGTTCGGTTTAGTTACCCTAAGCCGAATCACCCGTCTGGAAATAACATATATTTATGCGAAAACAAAATTTGCGAATCTATGAATCTATGAATCTATGATAATTAAGATTTTCGGTAGTATTTCTGTCAACATAAAGAAAAACCATGTAAGCAGCCGTTAAACGAACTTTTCTTGATTGTTGACCATTTTTTACAGGGAAGGGTATAGCTTTAAAATCCGTGGTAGGTCTAATGCCTATTCGCGTTGAATTTTGGACACCAAAATAATAGCAGCAAAACTATGTACCCATAATTCAAAAAAATCGATTGTGTAGTTCACAAAAGTAGAGTTATATCTACATTATACACAGTTGTTCAAGATGTTAATCCTTCTTTTTGCAAAATTCTCGAATTTGTTGTGGTACACCCGCCATCAGGTTCCGTACGGTATTCTCAGAAACAACTGCCGTGGCGGTACTCCATCTCCTCTTGAAATCATCTTCACCATTTGCTTTCTGCTGAGTGTCGAAGAAATTCCACTTAACTAGAGCCCAGTACTTCTCTACCGGCGAAGTTCTGGACAGTTTGGCAGATCGGCTGTTTTTGGCACGTATTTTACCTCTTGTACCTTATACCACGCCAGGACGGTTTTCGCATAGTGACAAAAGGCCAAAACAGAGCTGGAGAGTCGTGACTTCTGATAAACGGTAGCAACCGCTTTTGCACACATATTTTCTCGTACACAGCCTTATTGATAGTGCTGGTAGAGACAAAACTTTCATATTTTCGACCACAAATTTGTGTAAAGCTCCTTAGCACGACTTTATGCAGTGAAATTTTGCTTGTCATCACGGTTGTGCATCTTTTTTGCTTTGTACGCCTTCAGTCCTTGCCTTTGCTTAATTTTTTGCACGCATGATTTTAACTTAACAGCTTTGCGAGCCACTTACGTACAGAAAGATTGGGATTTTTCTCAATCGTCTACCACCTTCTTGTCCATTTGTTGGGAGCATACTTTTCAATTGGTTCCACTTCTAACTTTCCGATCCACAGTCAAGCGCTGGTCAAATGATTTGATTTGCAAACATAAAACACGGTACTTTTCGGTAGTTTTTGTTTCTTGATGAATTCGGATTTTACTGGCGTTCGTACAAAATGCGTTTGCGCACTTCCACTTATTTCGACGCCATTTTACTGAATACAACAAGAATGTAAACATGTTGTACCACAAAATAAACTGAAGAGTTTCAGCTGTCACATATGTGAAACGTTTCAGCGATTCGTGATATAATTCAAAATCTACACTGAAAGAAAAGTATTTATTTAACGTGGGCAGGCTTTAAGAGACATATAACATTCGAATCTGAACGATGATAGGGATAAATGCGTGGGTAGTGTATTTGTGTATGCATGTATAGGTGTATATAAATGTGACGCTATAGTAACGTAGCACGTGTTTCTGAGTAACCAAAGGCCCTATTTGAACGGGAAGGCTTCAAGTCATACCGTGCATGTAGACAACCAAATAGAGATAAAAATCAGAACAATGGTGCCAGAATCCGTGCCAGAAAACTGTATGATCGGGTGGTGACAAAATTTAATGGATGTCTCCTAATGAATGATGAAACCTATGTAAAGACCGATTTCAAACAGCTACCGGAACAAACAATTTACATGGCTACGGCTCGGGGAGATGTTCCTGCCAAGTTCAAGTTTGTGTTTGTAGATAAATTTGCACGTTAATACATGATTTGACAAGGCATCTGTAGCTGCGGTAGAGAGACCAACGTTTTCATCAGAGCTGTACAGAATGGAATGTCTTCAGAAGCGAATATTGCCATTCATCAGATCTCAAAATGAACCTGTCATGTTTTGGCCAGATCTTGAAAACTGTCATTAAAGTAAAACAGAGTGCTACAGTGGTATGAAACCAACGGGATTCAGTGTATTCTGAAAGAACTCAACCCACCAAACTGTCCCCAGCTCAGACCGATAGAGAGATTTTGGGCTATTATGAAGAGGAAGTTGAAGGTGAATGGCAGTGTCGTCATAGGAATCAATGAATTGAGAACCAAGTGGATGGATGAGAATAATGTGCGCCGGTTCATGAAACGTATTCTGAGAAAAGTCCGCGAATTTCTTAGAAATAGAGATGATAATTTTTTTTTGTATTTTCCCCCAAAATTTTGCATAAAGTTGAACATTTAAGTTTAAATAGAATACTATTTTGTTAATGTATATCCAAAATATGCGCAATAGTCTATGTTCCAATTCTAACTGGGCCACACCTTACACGCTATTTTATGGCATCATTTTTAATATTTTTGTGGCAAGTTATTTTATATGTGGCAAGTTTTTTTTTAACTTCGCCATTCCTTCTTTTGAAAGTGCACTGAAAAAAGTAACGCAGAGAATATTGTTCGCACAACAACCTTAACCGTTTATTTGTTTAAAAGATGCCAATGCATTTACTTAAAATCCCGTATCCTACTGGAAAATTGCATAGAAAATTCCATAGAAAAGTATTTGAAAAAGCATTTTTCAGATTTAAAAAAATAATTTCAAAGGCATGGAAGCAATTTTATTTGAGAACATTTTCTGATGTTGTAGAATATTTTCTGATATTTAACGAATAAGAACTTATAACAACTTATCAAATAAGAAATAAGAACTTATTTTGAAAGCCGATGCACACAAAAAACTCCTAAAGGTTATTAAATGGACGTAGTTTCTTCACAGAATACGTTTATTGAAGTGGACCGCTCTTGTAACACACTTGTTGCAAATGATTAAAAGTAACTTCAATGTGAGCCAATTTAGCCGCAATCAAGTTGCCACAACCAATTATTCCAGAGATGTGTAGCTTTCGCAAAACCTTATCCATGGCCAAAATAAAGATGGATACCGGCAGCCTTTTTCTTGGTCTTGGCTTCTCGATTTCGATCTCAAAATTATTGTAGTAAATCCTCAATTTGAGGTTCGACAAAACAATTTATATCGGTCGCAGCTTATGGACATCAGAAGTGTTAGTGGTTTCAAAACAACGTTTATCTTCAGCCAATTTATCTCCTCCAATGGATTTTTTAGCTTAACGGACCGATGTTCACCCAAAAGACCACATTCTCCTTCATACGATACTTTTTGATGAACGAAGCAACTTCCGGTAGGCACATCGTACTGTATATCTCCATGTTCACCGCAAGCCACGATGGAAAGAGAAGTGACTTGGACATTCCCTTCTCGCTGAACATCAGTCACAGAAAGGCCTTCTTCGGGAACTTAGAATGAAATATATATAAAGGGTGCTCCGATCAAAATTTGGTCAGAAAGTAATGTCTGTGAGTCGATCAAGGTTTTTATTAATAAGAAAAAATCATTTTCTTTTTCAAGTTCAGTTAATACAGAATACAGGAGAAATATTCAGCTAACCTTTTTACAGAATACGAATTGCCGGGTCTTTCATTGAACACCTACCATAAGATTTTGTACAGTCTCCTTGTCCACTTTCTTTGCCGCCAGTTTGCCGTGAACTGTTTCTCGCTCACAACAGCTTTTTGGGTCTTTTTAAGGTTCCGCTTGACGATGGCCCAATATTGTTCGATTGGGCGGAGCTCTGGCGTGTTGGGAGGGTTCTTGTCCTTGGGCACCACTTGAACTGTGTTGGCAAAGCTTTCCTGGCTGTCGACAATTGTTTACCAAACCCTTTTAATACGTTGGTAACAGTTGATTTAGCCACATTCAACCATTTTGCCAGCTTGGCGTTAGGTTAGTTTGGATTTGCAAAATTTTGATGCGTTCCTTCTCTTCTTTCGACGACATTTCGATACCTGAAGTGCTAATCCCAAAATTAAAAAACAGAGGTATGATGCTACACGCACACATCTTCAAAATGGGGGGCGTGCAAAATTTGTTAATGCACGATTACAGGAAATGCGTCAAGTTTAAGTCGACGACATTTTGATCGAAACACCCTTTATTTGACGTCAAGCGTCAAGTAAGTCTCATCATCCATTATGAACACGACTTCGTGCTTTGCAGAAAGATATTATATTTCACCAGCACCTGCAGCTGCTACAATTGGGTGATTGATAGCGCTGTCATTTTTTTCGGTCCACAATAGTGTTGCTACGGTTGAAGATACACAGGTGGTACATCACCTGGTGGCAGTATAATCACAGGCAAAATCATTAAAATCAGTACTTTTTTTTAAATAATTGCTACAAAATAAGAATAATCTTTTAAGTTTATTTGAAAAGTGGACCGAGTTTCCAATCGTTAACCCTGTATCATCGCTGTGGTTTTCACCGATTGTTCCGGTCCATATAGGCGTTGCTATGCTTGCTTGTTTTCTAGCTAACATATAAGGCCTGATGCAACCTCCTAGCATTCTGGTGGATCATTGTGCACAGTTGACTTTTGTTTGCCATGTTGGCACTAGGACGGTGATTCAGCCACCCCAGATATGGAGGAGAGTCTATGTTTTGGGCCACTCCTTAAATGGAGAACATGCACTTGGGTGTTGTTTTCGTTATTTATTTTATTTTCGTGGCATACCGTCATCCTAAGGTATTGTTGAAACACAACATCTCTTTAATGTTCCCGGCCCGTGGGCACCTTGTACTCCCTAGATCTTGCTCCATCTGGTCTAACAAACTTGATCATTGCGCCCCTTGTCATCCTGTGCCAACCGGGTTCCAATCGAAAACTATTTTTGCAGGATAGTTATTTGGAATTCTCGCGACAGAGCATACCTAGAGTATACGTCTAAATTGGACCACCTTACTAGTACTAAGTTTGTTAGTAAGTTGCTAGGTTCATGGTTCATCCTCTACTTCCAGACTCCATTCTCCTGCACTGCACCAAAGATAGTTCTTAACATCCGTCGTTAAAAAAAACTCCGAGTGCTCGCAACTCCTCCTCAAACATATTAACACCGTTTTAGGCCCTTAGGGAATAACCAATCTTATTTAAGTTTTATACAGGATACAATTTGTACGGGCATCTCTACTGATGGTTTAAATCGGTCCTCAAACTCGATGTTTTAACATTTTTTTGTATTCTACTAAAATAAACCACCACACTTGTGAGTGCCCCAACAGCATCCTTACTGTTGGTTTAAATCGATAGCAAAATTTGAATAACTTTAATGTACATCTCTGTAAAGATAAAAAATCGGGAACATAGTTCAACATAATACTCACTGCCGACGTCAGTTGAATTCAGCCCACCGTTTACCATAACGGATCCCGCTGCGTAACCCAACCATTTTATCCAACATTTCAGTGATTTTTCGTGAAAGTGCAGAGGTGTTCTCGGCTTCCAATAAAGCGAGGATCACGTCAACATATTCCTAACTATTTCCTACTTGACCTGCATTAGAACGAGGCCAGCGCCGGTACTTCATTAGTTTGGGATCACCAGTTTTTAGACATTGAGAATGCATGCTAATTCTTAGCATCATCTGTTGATTGGAATTGGGAAACTAAGAGAATTGAAAATTAACACTTCATTTGATCACTTTTAAAAAAATAAAACATAAAATTCTTTTTAATCCTACTATGAGCTTATCTTTAGGCACGTAGGCACGTTAATTAAGCTGATGTTGAAAAACCAGCCCTTGATCCTTATCCTGCGCATTCTTTTTTTTCGAGGAAAAGTTTGTTTGAAAATTCATTTTAATGGCATTTTCTATACATATTCTAATTTATTTAATATTAATCATGGCTAATAAGTCTGCAATTTCGGTGTGGAATCTATTTCATACCTGGGAGTTTTTTCTAAAATTTAGTACAAATTGAGCCCAAGGTGTATATATGGGAAATATTTTCAGATTATATTATTAAAGTATTGTTCAGCACATATTCTTATACATCGTAAGGAAGAAGACTCGTTTTACGATGCTTCGTTTCTGATAAATGATTTTTTGAAATTAGTGATGTGCGTGAACAAAGTTTCATAAAATGTGATAACCTTTGGCCCAAACCAATATGATAATAGAAAACGAAATCATCACATTCGACGGAAAACTACCCGAACATCGTGCGACATATTTCGGATAAATAATCATAACGCAAGTTACTGCCAGTAGCGCACTGTGGTGCAAAGATCTAAAATTTTGCATCACTCTAATAGTTATGTGTCAACGTGAAGGATAACACCAGTATTCACGTTACCGAATTGCTTCACCCTTAGTAAATTCGCGAAATAGTTTTTTCTTCCATAAATGTACGTGACCAATAGCAACGCACCCAGCGATAACATGCATAAGTTGAAGAAAACCACCAGATCCTTTCACTCCTTCCTTACCCTGAATACTGCTTCTGCATACATATTCATGTCCATACAACCCGGATTTATCACCCCAGCGGACAATAAAGCTTGATAATCCCGCAAAGATATTTTATGTTCACGATTTGAACGCAACCGAAAGACAACAACCGAATAGGGAAAGGAGGCAAAAAAAAACTAAAACCAATGGGAAAATAGTTGTAAAAAGAGTGGTATCACCGCACAAAACCATAAAATTTACCAGCAGCGAGCAAAATCATTGCATATCCTCGGAATGCCCTCCGCAGGCAGCAATTGTGGATTTCAGTTGCTCATGGAGCGCTGCCAAATAAAGTGTGCAAGCATCCTCTCCGTTGCTCCGTCGAATCGGTCGGAGATCGCAAATAAAGGGTAAAAGGGAAGAAGAAGGGGCGTGTTTGTATCCAAGAAGATCAAGTAGCATGCCATGCAATGTTGGCTGGAGTCTCCTCTGTGCGGAATGCAATGTTCATGTTCCTTATCAGATAAATCAACGCTCTCGAATTGGTTGTAAGTTTTTCCTATGTGTATGCGTGTGCTTGTGTGTGAGAGAGGTTATGAGAGGGAATGCAGTTTTTTCCTCTAAAAAAAACAAAAACGATTATACGGCAACAACTCAGCAGACACGTAGGTATTTGCCACTGGAATAGGGTTGATGTTGTTGGTATTAACGCTGGTGTTATTGCTCACAATGTGAAACAAATGTTCTTAACTCGTCCTTTACATACTTGGGAAAAAAGAAAGAGACGGCATAGAGAAATTGTTCGCTGTAGAGATTTATACAATGTCGCATTTCTTGCCGTCAGTTTTCAGTTAGCTGAACTTTAAAGCACTTTTTTGACTATCAATGTACTACGACTGAAAATCACGTATTTGGAAGGATGCAGATTTTTGTTTTTCTTTTTTTTTTTTTTTAATATTCTACGTTTTCAAACTGTGTTAATGGCATTGTGGATGTTACTGAATGGCGGTTTCTTTTTGTCTCTTTCTTGGAATTTCAAGTTTCTTCCTGAACACAATCCCACTCCAACTTGCACTTCCAAAATTATTAACTCAAATTTTTTGAAGTCATTGCTATTTTGGATTAGAATGAGTGTGTGGTTAGTACAATCAGCAACCTATTTTGCAATACGAAAAAACATTATAGATGAGAACGGGAATCGAATCCTGCCACCTTCAGTTTGGTGTTGCTTTTTCCGGCTGAGGAGAGGAAAGAATGGCGATTTGATTCTTTTGTTTTGGGCAGCACAATGCAATAGTCAAAATGTAAAAGTGCTAGATGCTCTTAATATAAGAACTAAGTTGATTTAAAAACCTGACAGCGCACAAATCAAAAGAAAAAAAAATTTCATTACTTCTAGACTTTTTCCAAATATTTCATCTGAAAATTGACATATTTGCGGCTTTGTTTTGATTTGCTGTGTTATTTTGACAGAATATTTGAGAGTGTGTTCATGTGAGTTCATTATTAAGGGTGCATTATTAAGCTTGGGACCGATGTGCTAGTACTGACTGAGCCAAGAAAAAAAAACGTATTTGTTCGGTTCCTACTGGTCTTAAAGTTAGTCTATGGTTAAAGTACCTTGTAGTCCGTTGATATTTAGGCATACACGCTTAATTTCAGTGCGATACTGCCCTTAGTTTTGTTTTAACAGCTGATTGTTGTTGACGTGTTTGGCATCATGTTGAATATGGATAAAAACGATTTTCGTTCTTTCATAAAACATCATTTTTAAGAGGCAAAATGGAGAAGGAAAAAAAAGAAAAGTTGCATATGCATTATGGGCAAATGCTCCGTCAGATTACACCGTTAAATATTGGTTTCGAGTTTCGTGATGGCCGCAACTCCACCACCGATCAAGTCCGCAGCAACAGGCCCTCCAATGCGGTTACAGAGGACAATAGCAAAGTTCATAAAATGGCGTTGTCTGTTTTTGAAGACCTTTCGGAAAATTACTTTTCGGACGGGATCAAGAAGTTGGAAAATCGCTGTCATAAGTGTAGCGAGCTAAAAGGGGACTACATTGAATAAAATAGAAAACCATTTAAAAAATATTTCTTTTTATTCCCAAGGAGGTTACTTTTCACACCACCTAGTAAATGTGCACAAATTCCAAGAGTTCGATCAGGACGCGATTTGATATTCTTTAAGCATAGAGGAACGAACACTTTGAAATTTGCCTCAGTCTAATGATCAGGTGAGTCAGCATAAGTGCATTGTGCAGTGTACAGTTTGAAAGAAACATTGAATGGTCTGCATTATCTGATGCACTTAAAGAGAATGCTAGATTTGACAGAAATTAATGGGATCTTTCATATAAATTTGAGCCAGATATCGCTGGATTCAGGTTTGTTGTATGGAAAATTGCAAACAATGTTGCATGCTGTATGAAAGATTGCAAACAATTTCGTTGTTTACGCTTCTTTTAGCTTGCAATTAAACGAGGGTAAATTTTACACGTCTGTTAAATTTTGTGTGTGTGACATAGAAGCAAAGATAGGGGCATCTATATTAAAATATAAAAAAAAACAGTAAAGGGATATGTAAGAGGCAGATATAAGTCCGAAAAAGAGTTCGTTCCAGCTTTCCAGCAGATTTAGTCCTTTTTTAATCATAACATAAGATTTCATTTTGAAATTAAATATTTACATACTTATTCTTGTCAAGTTGAAAAGCTGCACATCTCTTCAAATGATCACTGCATGTCTCTGTTGATCTCTTATTTCTCTTATTTTATTCGGAATTAGGCAGAAAAGATGTTATGTTCGTATTTAAGTTGAAAGAACAAATGAAAAAATGCTATGCACCTTCTTTTTAGAAAGCGTCCTTCCCCTAAAAATAAAATACAATCATAAATGAGCAATGTATGAGATTGCCTCAGCCTATCAGACAAATTAAAAAACTAGAATTGGTGTTCTATCACTTGTTTTGGATAATTTTATTTGTGAGTTTATTATGGAAGATATCTTATTCGTCCACCGATAAAAATAGGTATACTACGGTTGGCTAGACACATCATAATGATGTCTAATAACAACTCGGGAAAATAATTCTCTAGAACTTAGCAGCTGTCACAAGAAATAGAGGCGCGTTACGGCAAGGTTATCTAATGCATATATATGGAATGCCGAATTTGGTATAAACTCATGGGTTATTTCATCTAAATTTAAGTCAGATATTACCTTAATTTGGTCTGTTTAAATGAAAATGCCCAAAAAAGTTGGTGTTTAAACGTCTGGTAAAATTCATTACTTGGTTCTGTGTAGATCAATCAGGTAGAAGGCAACTTGCAATCTCTTCGCAGAAAGCGAAGCTAAAAATGAAAATGCCATGAAGCGTATTTTTGTTTTGTTTTTTTTTTTTTTGTTTAATCAGTTTGTTTATTTGTTAGACTTAGGCATGTATAACACTTTGCGGAGCCGATAATCAATATTGTTGTTTTATAAAATTTTATTTTTCGATTTTAGTAAAAGTGGGATGCCAATTACTCGTGGCTAGCTCGAGGTCAATGGGTCACATTATCGTTTGGAAAGGGCTAGGTAGGTAACTTATTTATGCCATTATTTGCTGCTTTTGGTTGAGATATCTACCAAATCCTAGATCTCTGTAGTCCCTTTCAGGAACTAAGCCGCAGATGGGTGACTACAGTATGCTGGGCAGGTACAAGTAGCACGGATATAAAAGGATAGTAACTGGGACACAATGGCAGGGAATGTACTAGAGTAGAGGGGAGAGGTGTGATGACGTTACACTCTTAGATCAGACAAACAAAGGAATTCATAATTCTTTTGCATGTAGAGAAGATCACGCATTCCCAACACATCTCTTACCTCTCGGAAGGGTTGTCTACCTCGGGTCACTAGGGTATCCAATCGTCGTGCTCTGGAGGCATCATCATCCGGGCCATGCCACACTGCGTGAGCGATGTCATCATAACCGGTTCCGCACCTACATAAATTGCTATCGACGAGGTTAATTCTGTAGAGATGTGCGTCTAGCGAATAGTGGTTGGGCATAAGTCTTGACATCACACGAATGAAACCGCCACTTACATCCAGACCTTTGAACCACGATCTCGACGCAACATTTGGAACAATGGATCACGACGCAACATTTGGAACAATGGAATGTAACCACCGCCTAAGAGAATTACTTGTCCAATCGTTTTGCCAACTTTGAAGAGAGCTCTGACGTACTAATGTGAAAAATTGATCATGTGGATTTTTTTTTTCGAAAATCTCGCCTTTTTGTGCGTCCACCTTTGCTAGAGAGTCCGCCTTCTTATTGCTTGTAATTGATCAATGTAAGGGGACCCATACAAAGGTAATCTCAAATGATCTTCTGACCAACGCACGCATCTGCTCCCTTATTTTTGAAAGAAAGATAGATAAGTGCCTCACTGTTTTCATCGACTGCAGTCTCAATAGAACTGAGACTATCTGAGAAGATGAAATATTGGTCTATGGGCATGTCGGAAACTATCCCCAATTCGAAATTGATTGCTGCCAGCTCAACAACATATACGGAACAAGGTTGCTGAAGTTTCCGGGAGGCACTCTAGGGGGTTATTGTAGGTATAAATTTAAAAGGATAATGATATATGTCATGAACACTTAGGTGAAATGCTTACAATTCATACTTTTGACATAATAGTATTTGCCGATACAAACGAAAGTCGTTCGTTTCACTTTTGTTTGTTGACATCTCCATAGATACGATGATTGCAGCATTAACTTTAACAGAATGGGATCAATTGACCGTGACTCATTACTTACATTGAGCGGACCAATTACAGGCACCAACACCTCGTGACTGGCCAACACCAGCAGCCTTGCGGTCGCAATAATTAATACGCTAATAATGAACGTTGATTGACGCATTACAATAATCAAATGCAATTACAATAAATCTGCCCCGATCGTTTGTTGTTCTCGGTAAGCGCTTACAACAATGAACTCATAAATTTTGCAAAAACAGCAAATATTGATTTTCTCAAACCCATAAATTTATGTCCACGGGGTAGTTTTTTTTTTATCCCAACCATCGTCCAGCCTGCCTTTGAACAGGCTCCCCACTATCGGTGGAATCCATTTTGTCCACACACACCCACTCTCCCTTTCTCGCTTTATACTTGCCACCAAGTCCTGCCTCGAAGGTTGGGTCCTGAACCGACTAACTGCAGCACCGGACATACGTATCACGGACGCTGGGAAACCACAAGCAGTATGATTACATGAGGTTTATGGTAATTTATTGGCCAAGGAACCATGGAACAGGAGTAGAAGTAGTGGTGGGTAGTGAAGTTTTGGTATTCGAAAATATTTTCACACGCCAACCCGCGAAAGTTCTTGTTTGTCTTCCAGCTGAGTTTATGCAGCCCACACACACTGCAACCAAGTTGTCAACTTTCCTATTCGACGCACTGTTGTATGGGATTTTAATCATCGTGTCAATTTGAGCAATCATTTTATAATATTACAAAACACAATCAAATCATCGCATCAACATGTACGATAGGTAGATAGTAAAGTAACATAATTTAATTTTATGAAAACTCTCATTGGCATTTCATCATTTCTCCACGATGCATTCGAGCATCAGCAGCCCAACCCAACCTGGTTGTCAACCAGATTGCAACTTGTAAGGGGTTCATTAGATACCAATAGTGACTGTCGGTGAAAGCCAATGGTTGTTGTCTTTGTTTCGGTCGGTTGCGGTATTCGGCTGTGAAGAATTTTTGCTTCGAGGTGGAACTAATTCTCTTTGATTTGGTGTCATTACGATGATGGCAAACAATGCGGTTGTTTTCAGCAGAGGTCGATAGTTGTTGAAGTGGAACCATCCACGTTCTGAATACGGTTCCCGTCAATTTACTTTCATAGTGCTAAATCAGAATGCAACATCGAGTTATCATTATTGTTCATTTTTCTGGCTGACGGTTCAATGTAATTAAGCTTGATTGCATTCCATCCACGCAAATGCATACCAGAGCTCATCTACGTCATGGCGATCCTGTCCATTGAATGATGGCATTATCCCACCATGAGGCCACACACACTAAAATCAGCTTAACTGAATAACGAATTCAAAACGAGAATTAGATTTGCTCCCAAAAAGCGAGTTCCAAATCGATTTGAATACCTCAACCTACCACAGGAACACATTAATTGAATTTGAATTGTTTTCAAAATATTGAAGCTCACACGGATTGGATTTTGTACGCACTAGGAATCTACTCCAACTGAAAAAAAAAACAATTCTTAAATTCCAATTTCACCGATCTATACTTCTGGTACTGATAGTTGCTGCTCTATGTTCTGGGTTAAATTTGACATCTAATAGCTCGAACTTTGAGCTTACGAAATAAATACTGTTGAATTTGAAATATTTGGTTCCGTTAACCAGGAAGATTCGATCATTGCGACCGTTTTGAGCGAGTATGAAAGGTTCTACGACCAAGAAAACTAAAGGGTGGAACAGTCAAAAATAGGTTAAACAAGATTGCACACTTATTAGTTTATTATAAAAATGATCAATCTTTGTTTTTTAAGTTCATCGTCTTCAAAACACAGCAAAATTATTTGATTAGGCTTCCGATTTTCCAAAAGCGAACTGTCGGGCTTTACGTTTCACATCTTCCATCAAGTTTTGTACCACTATTATATCCACCTTATTTGATGCTGAACGCCTTGAACTGTTGTTCACTTCCCACAGTTTCTTGAGTTTTCTTGAGGTTTCGCTCTATGATTGCCCAATATTTTCAATTAGACACAGTTCCGGCGAGTTTGGAGGGTTTTTCTTCTTGGGTACGATTTGCACGCTATTGACGGTATACCATTCCTGAGCCATTTTTCCGTAGTGGCAAGAAGGCAATGAGCGTTTTCGCAAGCATTCCTTTACATAAACATCTGGGTTGACAGTGCCAGTTGTCATGAAACTATCGCTTTTGGGTAAACAGGTGCAAATTACCTGTCAAAAAAAAATACTTTTTCAGGAACTTTGACAGTTCTTCTGCCATAATTTATCTTGAACCTTTTCTTTTCCAGTAGCCGTATAAAACTCTTGACCTGGGGGCTGTTTAAAATCAGCCTTGACGTATGTATCGACGTCCATTAAGACGCAATCAAACTAAGTCAACAGACTCGTGTACAACTTACACGATCTTCCTTTGGCTGTTGTGTTTTGCTTATCTTCTCGTGTTGGTGTCACTGTCACCTTATACATTGACAGTCCAGCTCGTTTCTTTGTTCTCAGCCTTGTTTGTTTGTTGATAGAAATGTCGGGATTGCGTTTAAAAATGCTGGCCACTGCTCCTGGTTTCGGGTTCCTCCTGATCCCGGCTTCCAGTCAGTCGCCAGACGTTCTCCGAACACTTTTATAACATTCGTTACGGTTGAGTCGACCAAGTTTTGACTGTTCCATCCTTTCGATAATTTATCCATCATTTGAAGTCAAAGGCATTCAAATCGGCCAAGCACTCGCAGTTAGAAAAGAAATTTTCTGGTAGAGTAACCGCTTACGGTAATTAATCTCATTGTTCTAATATTTAATCTTTTAACTTAATCACGTTTGCTTACGTAAAACAATAAATATTTCCTTTACATATCAACCACAGTTGTCCGTAGGAGCATGAAGTGCATTGCATTCCTTTAGCCATACCTACATTTTTCGGTATTGTTCCAAAAAAAGAAAATGAAAAATAGAGAGTATTACTATGATTATTTCAGAACATTTTACAAAAATAATCATTATAATTTCTTCAAAAATAGTTCATGTTAAATAGCTGTAGTTGTAAAAAAGGGTATTGCACTCACTGAAAAACAAATGCCAAACATTCAAATTTTAATTTTTAAAACTTTGTAGCTCCTTCTTGATTGGTAGCTCCTCTCCTTAGAAGCTTCTCCTTGATCCTCCAGTGATTGATGACAGCTGTCGCAAGGTCTGTACTTCCTTTTAGGGCCACTGAATTTGAAATTATACGCAAATGGTTTTCGCTCCTTCGCATGATTAAGCACTCTATCCTGTGAATCTTTATCTTCTTTATAATTGTTTGGTTTAATAGTATTTTCCTTGTGCATGGCCTTATTTTTGTGCCCACAAGCCTTCAGCATTCTTTTTCCTCTCAAATCGTTGAAGCGATCTTCAATTTTGGGATGTCAATGACGTTGCATTTATTCCAAATATAGTTGGAACTATCGCCGTGGCGTATATTTTCCTGACTATATTCCAAAGTGGCTTGTTTTTATTGTAGGAAAGGCAGGCTGATCTTACTCATCCGTGTTGCTTTAAAACACCTTTATTGGATCGTTTCGGGTTGTTTTAAAGAGGCCGTAATGTAGATGCCCAAGTATATTAGAGGGAAACATGAATTAATTTCCATTCCTCCAACTTTAACTTGCTCTATTTTTGGTTCCATAGTTGAAAATGGACTTCTAATCAGAATATCTGACTTACCTGGGTGAATCTTCAGGCATGCCTCGAATAGAAGTTGCTTGAGAGCAGCATTGATTTTGTTTAGCATGTCTAAATCTTCGCATATGATGAAAAAGTCGTCGGCGTACGCGAGGATCAGTGGAGTTATCGATTCCGACTTTTGCACTAGTAGATGGTCTGGGAATTGTTCCTATAAACGGCATAGAACATAGTGAAGCACTATGGTAAAGAGCCTTAGTGATAATGGGCAACCTTGTTTCGTCCTTTTGCTTTTCGATACCATAGGTGTTCGCTGGTTAAGCTATTTAGTGAAGTTTGCTTCACATAGGCCCAGGTTCATACCGTAATTTATTTAAGAGCATCAATCAGTACAAGTTGGCTGACTGAATCAAAAGCCTGCTCAATATCGATCGCAAATACTTACAACTCTTTTCCTACAGGGTGCGACAGAAAATAATGCGAAAATGTTCAAACTTGAGTATTGGGTTGATTCGTGTAGCTATTGACTAATTTCTGTCGAAAGTGTATTTGTTTATGTTTACTTTCAAGTGCTGCATCCAAACATTCTAATTGTTTTATTGCAAATTCGTCAAAATGTTCGCGAAAGAAGTGATCACCAGTTTGTTGCTCGCCCAGAAGAAGCAGAAAGAGATTGCCAAGGTGGTAGGGTGCCAATTGGCAACAGTTTACCGCATAAAAAAGTCTCTGCAGGATGGTCCTAAGCAGCGGAAGCCGGGAAGCGGACGTCCGCGCTTTGCACGCACGCCGAACGTGATCAAATCGGTTCGTGCAAAAATTGCTCGCAACCCGGTGCGTTCCATACGAAAACTTGCAAAGGAAACCAATATTTCGGACAAATCCATGCGGAGAATCATCAAAGAAGACCTGCATGCATCTTCCAGAGACAGAGTGAAATGCCACTTGATTACGGACTGGGTCAAGGAACTACGAGTGACTCGTTCCAAGAGCTTGCTTTCCTTGTTAAAGAAGGAAAAAATGATAATCCTGTTCTCCGACGAAAAGTTTTTCAGCATCGATACTGTGGCCAACAGTCGCACGGACCGGTTCATTTCACCGCAGAAAATGGAGAACGGTCCGAAAAAGTGAAATTCAAATTTCAAACCAAACATCCGGCTGGTGTCATGATGTTTGGCTTGGTGGCATCCTATGGTTTGAAAATGCCGCCTGTTTTCATTGATGCTGGAGTTAAAATCAATACCGAAGTGTAAATTGGCGGAAGGATTTGTGGCCCCCTAGCAGTCCAGGTTGTAATCCGTTGGATTATTCGATTTGGGCAGTCAAGGTCGGAGGACTACGTCCGAAAGGTATGCTCTGGCTTCCGGCGTCAGCTCGAGGATGTTATTTATAAGAATGGATAACACATTGAATGAATTTGTTTAAAAGGACTTTATTAAGATAACTGCCTTCAAAAATGTTGATATTATTGCTTGAATTAGTTGAAAATGTAATTTCAAAGAAATAGAACAAATTTTCGCATTATGTTCTGCCGCACCCTGTATGTTCCAGAATTCCTTGGTACTCCTTTTTGCTTAAAATATAAGGACTGCCCTGTTGCTCAGAAACGCAGCTTGGTACGACGGTAGAGCTTCCATCGATTCGTCCACCTTGGTTAATGTGTACGTAGCAATCATTGTGTAGACAATGTTGCAGAGGGTTATCTTCTTACAATCCGTGATCTCCTTGGGTTCCGGCTCTATGAATTGTACATAAATGGAAAAAGTAGTAATTTCTGTTTAACTTCATGCACATAAATGGAGCATCACATACAAGTTATAATTTTAAACCTTATAAATACTGAGGCATTTCATGCATTGTTGAAAATATTGTATGCAAAAGCCGATCAATCCTAGCAGAGTTTCTCTTTAAAGCCTCTCCACGTTAAATTTCGGACACCAAATTAGAAGCAGCAAAAAATGTACACATAATCCAACAAAACCGATTGTTCATTTCGCATTCATAGAGTTATATCTATTGTATTGTAACAGTTGATTAAAATGTTGCTCCTTCTTTCTGTAAAATTCTAGAAATTTCTGTGGTACACCTGCTCCGTACGGTATCCTCAGAGACGCCCGCAGTGACGATTCTGCATCCTCTCTTGAAATCATCGGTATCGTTTACTTTCTTCTTAGTTTTGAAGAGTTTCCGCTCAACTAGAGCCCAGTATTTCTCCATTGGGCGAAGTTCTGGACAGTTTGGTGGATTGGCTGTTTCTGGCACGTAGTTGACCTCTTGTACCTTATACCATTCCAGGACAGATTTCGAATAGTGACAAGAGACCAAATCAGGCCAAAACAGAGCTGGAGAGTCGTTGCTTCTGATAAACGAAGCAACTGCTTTTGCAGACATTCTTTCTTGTACACATCTCTATTGATAGTGCCGTAGAGACGGACCTTTTCGATTTTCGACCGCAACTACATATGGCCTGCAAATCAAATATTTCTTTGGGAATTTGTACACCACCTTTGTCCGAAAATGCTCGGCAATGACGTTCCTTTGCACTGCGATATAAAAGCCAGACCCAGAAGCTATTTATAGTATTCGAGTACGTGTGTTTCGTCATCCATGCTTGTATCATAGCAAATGTGACGACTTTTTGCAGTGAAATTTGGCTCGTAATCAGGGTTGGGCACCTCTTTCATTTTGTACGCCGTCAGTCCTTACATCTGCTTCACTTTTTGTACGCATGATTTTGACTTACAAACTTTGCGAACCAAATTTCGGGAGCATACTTTTCGATTTGTTCCACTTCCAACCTTCCGATTCACATTCAAGTGCTAGTTAAATTATTCGCAAACACAAAACACGGTACTTTTCGGTAGTTTTAGTTACTCTGCTAGATCGCGTACCAATAAATTTGGATTTTGCTGCCGTTTGTGCAACTTCCACTTTATGCGATACAATTTTACTGAATGTAAAAATAATGTTTACGTGTTGTACCATGAAATAAAGTGAAGAGTTTCAGCTGTCATATATGTGCAATGTTTCAGCGATCCGTGAAACAATTGAAAATCTACACTGAAAGAAAAGAGACCGAAATTTGCCGTGGACAGGCTTTGGTAGCTGCTTCATGTGGAATGAAATACAGTTTTACATCACAATGAAAATTCATATCGTTAATCTGTGTACATGACACTAATTTTTGTGATTGCTTTTCAAATCTTCATTATCTCTTAAATTTGTATCACGCCCGAGTTATTTTCCGAACCCAGGTAAAGTCACACCTGGGCTGATGGTTTCAGAATGGAATTTGTCTGAGATATGTATATTTTTAATGTTTCATCATTTGTGTTCCAAACACGAAATCATAAACTATGCAACTCTCTTTAAAGCCACATTTCAGTCATTCCAAAGACTCCGCTCTTGGGAATTCAAAATCCCTCAACCCCTCCCGGATGTAAATTAGATGCTAACAGTGATGGAATTTAAAAAAAACCGAAGAGCATTATTACCTAAACTACCATTCTCGCCATTTAATGAACGAGGCTTCATATGCTCGTAAAAAAATTGCCATGATGTACTCTGAGTGTTCCAAATTTAACTCCGCCATTCGTGTATTATTTTAAGTAGGTCGGCCTGTTTTCCATCACGCACTCATCCAACCGAAGCCCACGTGCGTGATTTTCCTCGTTTTAATGCCTACTTATGAGGTTGTAGTTATTGGTTCTGCTTATTCTAGTTTTTTTTCTCCCCTTTATCCTTGGGCATCAATAAAGCTGCTCCAGATCGAAAATGAAAGTTGCGCTCGATTTCGCAATGAAATCAATTTGCCAGGGAAGGTCACTCCAGGCACGTAGCTCTGAGCCAGTTGTTCGCCTTCTCTTGTGGAGGGTGAACGCTTCGTCGAACATTGCGCTTATTGGCCTTCTATTAGGCATGTTGGAACGAAATTGAAGAGGCTGATAAGAACAGCACACTACGAATTTAAATATTGACAAGCAAAGGTCCATTAATCACATACGAACAAACAATGAATCGGAGCTTGAATACGGTTCAACGTTAGTAGAGATGACGTTGATTGAAAATGCTCTGTGATTTGATACAGAATGAAAATTAATCTTCTAGTACTAGGTAGGCTGGAGAAAAATTAGCACCAACCATTCTAACAGTATGTTTGTACCATTTTTAGAAAACTGAACAGTCCTATGGAAATGATCCTACCGGCACTAATATCAACAAACTAGCAGTCAGTCTTCTGGTAGAAGCGTTTTAGCCTTTTTTCAGGATGTTGACGTGGGTAATAGCAAACATACGAACACGAACCGTCTGTCTGCATGAGAGCACGCTGGCGCTTGTTCAGCGTCCGTGGCAGACGAATGGCAATCGAAGGCGCAATATGATGCAAGGTAGCGGCGCTCCTATGCTCAGCATAGGTACGAAGGTCGTGGGTTGAAAAAACGAGTGCCAAAAAAAATGAGCGCCTATCACTAGAAACTCAAATAGAACATTGATTTATCGGATTTACCTTGTAGTGAGGTATCAAGATGAAGCAAGCTGCGATGGTTTGTAGTGCATGTGTTCATTATTGGCTGTTGATTTTGTTTTCATTATACTAATTGAATCATAATGAAAAGCGTGTTATCAATTCGATACAATTTTTCGATTAGGATGTACAACAAAGAAAAAGTAATGCTTATTACAGTGATTTTAGATAAAAGATTCACTAAAAACTTATGCCTTCCCAATTTAATAATAGCCGTACATAATTCAATCCTTGTTTGTCAGTTGTTGAAGATGGTTTACTCCTTGCTAGTCAACATCTTAGTTAGAGCTGGAATAAAGCTCAATTTATTTTCAGTGAGATTTGAAATTTGTTATTCATTGGTTCATGCGCCATATTAAGGTGTCCTATCAAAAGTAAACTTGATTTCTTCATTGAAAATTAAATTAAGTTCATATTTCGAAATCGTAGGTCTGTCAAAATTCACTTAACCTGTACAAAGCGTGCACTGAAAATTTATTTTCGTAAAGTAGCTTTCACGCGTTTCGTAAACATGGATTTTGTTCATAGAACAAATGTATCGAATATTGTATGAAAAATTCATATTGATTTTTATCTACTGAAATGCTATCATTACACCTTTTTGGAAAATGTACGAAATGAATTTCGTGAAGACCAGCCATTCGCTGTTTCTCTTTTATCGTACTTATAGCAAATGGTGTTACTGGTGGGATGGGCGGGAATAATTTATTCATCCCAAAATTAAAACAAAGAGCTGTAGAGAGCTTTATCTTAATGCTCATTGATCAAGCATCTTCTCACGAGTCAGCATGACCTAGTAAGATTAACCACGGATTCAGGATCAGCACTTTCCGAAAACTCAGGTTCGAATCCCATATCAGAAACATAAAAAAACGCTGGACAACTCCACGTGGTTGCGCTTTTTTTGTCAATTACATTCCAAGTCGAAGAAGTAGATCCGTCAGTCCTTCCTGCAACAACCAGAGAGACGTTTCTTTTTAATTTGTAACAAAATATTCGTAGCTCTTTGTATTGTTTTCGTACAATGCACGAATGTTCTTGAAATTTTGTAATATAAACAAAAATTAACTTTCAGGGTGTCTTCAAGAGATACTGGAAGCTGGATGTTTTAAAAAATTTGAAGGAAGGCGGGATTACTTAACAGCTCAAAATTCCACATATTAGGATTCCATGTTCAGAATTTTTAAGTTCAACGGGATCAGGGCTAAGCAACATTTGTCTCTAACTTCCTTCCAATTAAATTTTCCCTTTCCTAACTTGGTAGCAACAACTAATTAGGTCAACAAAAATAAAAACGGATTGATGTTGTCAAGTCAGCATCAAGTAGCAAATAGTTTTGCTATATGAGTTCTGCTCATGAGAAAACGATCTTGCCAAGAAACTAAAACTACCGAAAAATATAATGTTTTTTATTTGCAAATCATTTGAACAGCACTTGACTGTGAATCGGAAGGTTGGCAGTGGAACAGATCGGAAAGTATGCTGCCAACAAATGGTCAAAAAGGTGGAAGCCATTATTGAGAAAAATCCCAATCTTGCTGTGCGAAATGTGGCTCGCAAAGTTGAGAAGTCATGATCATACGTACAAAAAGTGAAGCAGAGGCAAGGAGTGAAGGCGTACAAAGTCAGAAAATTGCCCAACCGTGATGACAAGCCAAATTCAACTGCAAAAAGTCATCACATTTTCTTGTATCATAATTGACGACGAAACATACATACTTGAAGACGTTAAACAGCTTCCGTGTCTGGCTTTTAACACCACAATGCAAAGGAACGCCGTTGTTGATCATTTCTGGCCAAAGAAGGTCTCCACATCCCCGAAGAAGCATTTGATTTGATAGGCCATATGTAGTTGTGGTCGAAAATCTAAAAGTTTCGTCTCTACCGGCACTATCAATAAGGATGTGTACGAGAAAGAATGTCTGCAAAAGCAGTTGCTACTTTTATCAGAAACCACGGCTCTCCAGCCGTGTAATGGCCGGATTTGGTCTCTTGTCACTATGCAAAATCCGTACTGGAATGGTACAAGATGTCAAATACATGAAAAAATAGCTAACCCACCAAACTGTCCAGAACTACGCCGAATAAAGAAGTACTGGGCTCTAGTTAAGCGGAAACTCTTCAAAACTAAGAAAAAAGCAAATGGTCCAATGATTTCAAGAGAAGATGGAGAATCGTCATGGCGCACGGTGATTCCAAAGCGGAAAATAGTCAAAAAATCAACTTCCTCATTTTACAATTAACATGTTTGTTTAATTTTGTATACTTTTTTTTTTTCCAACATTTCATAAAGATTGGATAAAAATTGTGATCTCTGCAATATTTAAAAGTATGGGTCATGGTTTTTACTCCCATATAAAATGTATAGATGAACTAAACATGCCTGTGTGTGTTTAGTATATGTGTGGAACACAATTTCTAACTTATTTTCTCAAGCAACTACTGAATTTGAATGAAACAACTGCCAAATGAAAGGTACTGTGGTCCATACGAATTTTATTCAAATTGGTTGACTGGTTTCGTAGATACCCCTGCGGAAGTGGCCAATTTTTGACTTGGATCATCCCTCACACCTCAAATTAGATGCAAGTACCAAAATAAGTCCAATGGTGATGAGATCAAACGTCCAGATCCACATAGCCAACATTCGAATTAATGTTCCGGCTACTCCCGGTAAAGTGGCAAGATTCGAATTTGGATCAAAAACTTATCATGCCCATCATTTTACGTGTCAATAACATGAGAACTAAAAACTAAGTGCATCGAGTTTCCAGAACCTCACCCGGGTGCACATTCCTAATACTTCCAGGGAAAAAGGACATGGAGACGCTGTTTTGGGTCGTTTATGACATGGAAAATAGACGCTCAGATAGATTGCATCCTTTAAGGGCAGCCCCCCTTCCCTCTCAGCTGATGACCAAGGTCGCAGCTTTTCGTCGGAGAACAGGATAATCATTTTTTCCTTCTTCAACAAGGAAAGCAATCTCTTGGAACGAGTCACTCGTAGTTCCTTGACCCAGTCCGTAATCAAGTGGCGTTTCACTCTGGCTCTGGAAGATGCATGCAGGTCTTCTTTGATAATTCTCCGCATGGATTTCTCTGAAATATTGGCTTCCTTTGCAAGTTTTCTTATGGAACAATTTGTGCACGGACCGATTTGATCAAGTTCGTCGTGCGTGCAAAGCATGGACGTCCGCTTCCCGGCTTCCGCTGCTTCGGACCATCCTGCAGGGACTTTTTTATGCGGTAAACTGTTGCCAAATGGCACCCTACCACCTTGACAATCTCTTTCGGCTTCTTCTGGGCGAGCAACAAACTGGTGATCACTTCTTTCGCGAACATTTTGATGAATTTGCAATAAAACAATGTTTGGATGCAGCACTTGAAAGTAAACATAAACAAATACACTTTCGACAGAAATTAGTCACTAGTCATACGAATTAACCCAATACTCAAGTTTGAACATTTTCGCATTATTTTCTGCCGCACCCTGTAGATTGCTTGGACCTGAGATTCCTAAGATGAATCGATCCAACGTTTCGGTTCATTGGGAAAATGTACTGCCGTTTCGAATTTTTTTAGTGATATATCTCCGTTAATGTTGTCCCTTCAAATTAAAATTCATTTGAAAAACATTTGACAATTTTTTTTGCATCTTCTAGACAGGAGACACTGATATTTAAAACTCGAAAAATGCGATCTTGACAAGCTGAGTCGAACGGTATGTAACACTCGAGCCTCAGATCAAAAGCCAGTTTTCCAAGCGATATGTTTACCCTTCCATTGTAAAAGGGGTAGAATAGATGAATGTGCATATTGGAATAAATGTTGATAATTATTATAATGACTTAACGATAAATCGTCTGTATTTTCTAATTTGAAATTTACATGAAAATTTTAGTCGCCACAAAAAAAATTAAAACTGAACTTTTCTTTATGATTTTTGATATACCATTTAATTTGCATTATCGGGCCAATAGGTCTGTGACATAACAAAGTGAAAGATTTAATTTATTAAATGCATACATTTTATTAGCACTATAACTCATAATATTTCATTTTCTTGCATCTTAAAAAAAATCAGTTCAGTGGTTCAAACGTTATAATTATTCGTAGCATATATTATATGAAATATCATTTTTTGGACCACCCTATCTCAAAATGGGTAACCCTAGTGACAAAATGCCGAATTGGACTCATATATGTGCCGCTAAGGAAAAAAAATACCAAATATTGTATCTATTTGGTATGAAATTGCCGAATAATCAAATTTTACGGATGTTCTAAAATTTTCAGAAGACCAGTCAATGGCCACTCAGGGCCATAAATTGTTCTGCACATCGCTTAACTTCTTACATTTTATGTACCTATGGTTTTGGAAAAAAAATCGTATTACTTTAGGACGACATTAATGAGTTTACCAGTTTATCGGATGTTCCGGATATACCAGGAGACCATAATGTGGCCATATCTCGGATGTGTAGCTTAAAATGAAAATTTAGATAGCAGATTTGAAAGCAGCAGCCCAAAATTACATGTGGACACATAACATAGCTTTGTAAAATAAATTTTTAGACTTTTTCCGCCAATTCTATGGAATGGAATCACTGTGCTATCAACTCTATCAAATAAATTTATAACTCTATCAAATAAACAATCGGTTTTGTTGATTTATGTGAAATTGCTGAAATTTTTGCTGCTATTATTTGGTGTCCAAAATTTAACGTGAACAGACCTTATCAATGAACATGTTTTCCACCAATTTGCGTATTCACTTTTGCATGGTTTCATTTATTTCATAAAACGATTTGTGGATCAATACCTATAATGCCTTTTGAGCATTTCCAGCCGGAAACGCTCAAAAATTTATTGATTTTGTCACGACAGTTTCCGATTTTAATGAAAGTTTGTCCATATGTAAATTTATAACCAAGATAACATTTTTCATAAAAAAAACCTAAAAATTCCTTCTGCATTTTTCTATAAGGGCTTATGTAAAATATGAATTTTATTTTTTCAAAAAATCACAGCATGTGAACGATTATTCTGACCAAAATGTTGTCTGAGAAAAATTTGTAGATCATAAAATATTCTTCATGAAAAAAATACACTGAAACTAAAAATCTGGTGAAAAGATTAAGACGGTCACTTCCTTAATTGTTAAAATTTTTGTTTTAAATTTTTATGGATTTTTTTAATTTTGTGAAATCGCATATTTTCTAATATAACTTTATCAAAAATGGACTATCGTATTCATTTTTGATAAAAAAGCACATCAAAACTTTTATCGTAAACCCAGCCTTTCTGAAGTTATTGCAATTTTTTTTACAAGGAAATTTTGTTGTAACAATATTTTCAGACATTTTCAAATGTTAGTCTTGATGTCCACAACAAATGTATGTTACATGATAGAATATTGAATAATAAACAAAACATTTTCAGACATGGAGGCTGTCAGCCTTACGCGTTTTTGTTTAGGCGCAACGGAAGCGGTACAAACTGATGCTATCTGAAGTAAATGATCAACTTCAGAAGTCCTTTTTTTAGACAAAAACGGTTAATATATCGGGATTTTTTAAGCCTCTCGTTGAGAAGACAGCAGTAAGGTAAATTTTTATTTACACCTGTTGGTGGAACAAATTTCTTATAGGTTTATTTCAATACAATGGAGTCTGAAATACATTTGAAATGACGATAGGTACAAAGTCAACAAAGTGCTATATAGTTGGAAGTTCTTTACCTTATCAATTTAGTTTATCTTTCATAGCTATTCAAATTAAACAAACAAGTTTATTTTCAAACATGGATAATACTTTCAAGGGTTGTAAACTTCTACCCAAATCGAAGAAGGTGGTCCTAGTCTCTAATCCTAACAGATGGTGTTATTGAAAAATTTAGCACAATTTAGAACAGACTTTTGCCATCTTCGCGGGTGCATGAATTGTTACGATACTTCAGCATCAAAAACAACCATTTTAAATAATGGAAGAGAATGGAATTAAAGAAGTGTCATTTGAAAAATGGATTACGACTGATTGGTGTAATATTGAATTAAAGACTTTACCATCAAAAGAGTTTGCTTCAATTTTGATGAAAAAGCTTGATAAATTAATATGTCATGACAATATAAACAAAAAGCAACGTAAATTTTTAAAAACAAAGAAGGAAACACTAGAAGATGGTGAATTCATAGCTATTTGTGATTTTTTTGAAAACTACTTTTTTTTCATCAAGAAGACGTGCATAGTTATAATTGGAATAATGCTGAATGTACAACATATCCATTTGTAGCATATTATATTCTGCTGCTTTAAAGCACGACACAGTCACAGTTCAGTTGTTTATCTCGAAATTATTGGAATATTGAAAATCACATATAACAATTAAAAAATATATTTTTATGTCAGACGGAGCAGCGTAACAATATAAAACAGAATTGCTAGCCTCTGTGGATTTGAAGATAGGCATAATATTGAGATTGAATGGCATATTTTTGCAACTTCACACGGCAAGAGTCCTTATGATGAGATCGGAGGTACTCTTAAGATAATAGCAACTAGAGCAAGTTTAGCTAAGCAACATGAACATCCTATAACGAATGCTAGACAACTTTATGACTGGGCAAATAATCGCAATGAGGATCATGAAAAAAACATGACATTTTGCTATGTTTCCACGGATGAATACAAAGAGGCCGAAAAGGAAGTCGATCAGATTTTTAACAAATCAGAACCAATTCCTGGAACTCAAAAATATCATTCTTACATTCCAGTTTCAAATAACCAAATTGCAGTTAAGGTATTTTCTAATTCTAATGATGAACCCAAAATATTTAATGTATTCAAATGATCTGAATTGTTAAACATTCAATGAAAATTGTCCAAAACACAACATTGTATGAAATTCTGCTTCTTCTCTCCCTAAACAAATCTATCCAAAACACACACACACATATCCAAAAGCATCAACTTGATTCTTTTCCATCGTTTTCAAACAGAAACGAGTAAGTCTGACTGCGACCGTGTCTGAGAAAAAATTGCCTGTTTTTCAATAATCTATTATGAAAAATACATTTTGTTGTGGATATCACGACTAACAATCAAAACGAGTCAAACAATTGCAAAAACCTATATTTATGTTATTAAAATTAAAACAACTAGTAAACGGCTAGGCTAACGAAAAAAAATTACATATTTTCTAATTAAAAATAATGCATTAAATACATTTTCGGTATACCTAAATAAAAAAATATCATTTTCTACATTTTTAAAAAGTTTTTATATATTTAAAAACAAAAACCAATTTTAAGGACATAATTTCAGGTTTTTTATAAAAAAAATTAGGAGGATGAGAAAATCAACGTTTTATGTTTTTAAGCATGAATCTACGAAGTTTTTTAGTTCCAGTGTATTATTTTTCTTAAAGAACATTCTATTACCTAAAACGTTTTCTATGACGATAATTTGATCAGATTGTGAAAAAAAAATATAGAAAAACAAAATCCACATTTAAAATGCGTCTTTATAGAAAATTTGTTCAGGATAGTTTGGAATTTGTAAATGGAAAACGTAATTTTGGGTAGAAACCAACATATGGACAAATTTTTATTCAGATCGGAAAAACTAGGGTTCGGCTGGTTTGCTATTCTGGCTGGAAATGCTCTTTTCCTTATCGTGTGGATTTCTCAAGATGTGGTTGCAAAACATTGCTAACTTGGGCGTGGCGCATTTTTTGACCCATTGAGTCCTATTTTACGACTCTCTACGCCCAAAGAAGTTGAATGAATAGAATTCCGCATTCTTTGCTGCAATATCTTCGAAAGCCAAGAGCTCAAGATAACGTACAAAAATTTTGAAATATTAAGAACACAATAAAAAATTAACGAATCACATGTCAAATAACATATAATCTGTGAGACAAATTGTTTCAAAAATTTGCTGCAAATTTTTTGGGTCACGTGCGATAAAATTATCCAGAACAATCCTAACAGTTTGATTCAATGAGACAATTTCCCCATTACCCATCTCCAAACATCAGTATTTTCAACAAATTGCATAAAGTTATAGACAGAGCAATCATCGCTTTACCCCAGTATTTATTTACCATTTCCAACGTCATCACGTTCATAGGATGTACTTATTTTTCGCAATATCCCTAGGCGCACCCGTCATAAAGTTGAGAAAATAAATCATAAATACTAAGAGGGATAGGATCTCGCTGGCAGCCAATGTAAAGCGGTTTATTTTTCTTCCATTTGTCAAAGAGTGAAAAGACTTTCACTTTCCGGCTCCATATTACAGTTGCTCGTATTACCGAGCAATGGGGTGAATGTGTTTTGCTGGTACACACCGATTGGAACCGGATGTATATTCGACATTTTCCGGAACGAACGCCTCCCGAGGCAGATTGCTTTCCTCCAAAGCGTTCAAGCTTCGTCGCTTCGTGGAAAAAACATACATTCATCGTCCTGCTATCGGCAGCAACTCGTAGTCGGATCGCTTTCCTTTGGAAAATCCTCCAACCCACCAATAAAAAGAAACATCCTACTTCATCCGATTTTTCGCATCCCCATTCCCGAGCTGTCGCACCTGATCAAAGAACGCAACCGAAAGCGCAGTGCGGAAGTCAAATTTGTGTTTGGATAACAACCGCTTTATACGTCACGCTGTTTTTCGTTCATCTCTTTCTACATGCAGGGAGGGTGCACAGATTTCCTGTAGCTTTGGTTTGGTGAGAGAAAAAAAGGGAAAAACCCGAGGGTTGAGTTCGAAAAGCCTTCGATGACACATTTGCATAAAAATAAAATCGATGTGTCACACCACGCTCGTCCTTGCACTGCAACGGAAGAAGGTAAAACTGTTCTGCCGAGCCGTTTGCTCGTTAGAGCCCCCGGTACTTTTCATCGCAATACCTATGATTTGAATTTGAATAAACGATTAGCGGTAATCGATTGGTTTATGGAAACATTTCGTGGTTTTAGAGCACGGTAGATTGGAACATGTATCTACACATATATGCCTGTTTTCAAAATCATTGCCAACGTAATAGAATTTGTAACGTGTTACAAGTTGATTGGAGGAATATTCATGCGAAGTGGAATATAGAATTAAGCTCTGAAAAATATCCAGCATAAATGTTCAGGTCCTCGGCAAAAGGCATGTGAATAGCTTTCCATTAAATATGCAGCAAATCCGTGGCATGCCACTGCTGTCTGCCATTTTCTTACGCCGCTTCTGCCACTGTAAAATTGTAGAACAACCCACACGCCACCGGATCAAATCAGTCATTGTGCCAGTCAAATGTTTTACTGATTTAAACAACGTATTTTCTGTTCCGAAATGAATATTTGAAGAAGAAAAACTCAATGTTTCTTGGAGGTTAGTGAAGCAGATTTTGTTCTCTGAATTTTTAAATGAATATTTAATTTTCGGGTACTATACCATACGCTCTTCGCTCAATTTTCAAATAACTCTATTCAATTTTTCACAATCTGCCGTACACTGATGGAACTATCAACACTTTCTCTTCATATTAGGGTGATGCGAGAAATATTTCCTTCCACATCATCATAACCGTTACTCCACGTATGGAGAATACAAAAAATAACAATTATAGTATACTTAATTTTGTCTCGTCGAGAATCAATTTATGAAGCTAACTAATAAAGATCATACAGAATCAAGCATGTAGAACTTATTACTCCTTAAAGCAGGACGTGACAAAAAAAATAATGATCGCAAAGTTGAAAAACAAACAATTGAAATGTTTTTTTATAGTCTGGAAATTATTATCAACATGACATGGTAAAACACTTTTACTTATCTTTATTTCAAGAATGTTTGCAAGTGCTCGATTGTGTGAGTAAAAGTTTTGTTTTCCCGCCAATACTTATTTTTTTACGTTTTTTGAGAATATTTTTATATTTTTTGGTGTCTTAAATGATACCATTTATATCCCTTTTTATGAAGGTTTACTGGCGGGGCTATAAAAAGAGTAGAAACCTCAACGCCAGGCCTGTGACGATATCGTTGCATGAATCCTATCGAATCATTTTGCCAGCCGTATACGGAACATGTCGTCCAAGCAGATGCTGATGCAAATGATTCGGACGGAGCCACCTCAAGTAATAAATTTAGTTTTATTCCAGCCGTATAGCACTCCTCCCAGTTTGGTGATAAAACTACATTGAAAGCTGTTTTGTCCACCAACACCTCCTCTATGCATCTTTAAAGCCGAATTTGTTCAAAGGCCCACTCTATAGACGGTTGTGAAATTAAATTAATAAAACGCTTACTATACTTTAAAGATTTTGAAAATGTTCTAGTGAAAGATGTTATGACCACTTGAAAACCTTTAAAAAACCTATTGGCTGCCATCAAAACCAGCATAAAGCCAAGTGGCCACAGCTGTCAAAATTCTCTGTGATATCGTGGTTAGTTTTTGTTGTTCTGCTTTGTTCGATTCTCTGTTCTTCTGATTCATTTAACAATAAATAATTGGAAGTTAATAATGTCTAGAAAAAAAAAATCTAGTGAAGCACCATACTGCAAAAAATCAGCGTTGTAGGTTAACGTTTACCCCATGCTTGGAATAGGGTCCCGGGGTGCTTAAGCTGTTCCCTACCCTATTTCGGGAAATTTTGTTTGATAGCAAATTAATGGTCAATGTTGGCACGATAAGAGCAGAAAATTAATACGCCTCGGATATTATGCGAGTTTCCATCAACAAAAACAAAATTGAAACATATCTGTCCGATCACTCAGAGAAATAAACTTTCAAAGATTGCATTATGATTATTTGCTATTAGAAATGAGTATGAGTTTCATAAATTCATCTTATGAAATATTATGATGTCGAAAAAATAAAAATATGGAGCAACCTGGATTCGAACCTTGAACGTTGAGGTTATGGGTCCAGTAACTTGCCAACTAGTACATGTAACACATGTAATCAGAAAAGCTTAAAAGCGTGCAGGAACAACGTCGTGTGAAACAAAATCCATTCATAAGTCAGCCTCATGAAATCCCATAGCATCGTTCACAAGTTCAACCTTATGAAATTCTTAAGATTATTTGGCTGAGTGATTAATTAATCAAGAATTTCCTGAACATTTAAGAATTCAAATAGGGTTGTCTTAAATAATGCCAAAATTAGTCTCTGATCTACAGTTCATTTGCATTACATTTGGAATTTGGTGCATTTCCACATTTCAATTTTTATATTCCAATATGGCGAATGGTTTTTGTAATGTTTTTTCAACTGACCATAATAAGATAATTTGAATGTGTCCTAAAACGGCATTTCAAAACAACGTTATACAAGTTCATAAAGTGAAAATGGAACCTCTGATAGAAGTAACGGGTGGCAACTAAAATTTTGGAATTTCTTTCTCAAGCTGTCAAAAAAAGACAAACATAGTTGAAGAAGATCTGATTTATTCAATTAAAAGATACATTGTCCATTGTTGAAAAAAAATTAGTGAACATTTGAAAACGGTCCGTAATCGGATGTTCGGCGAAGCTTCCGTTTGATGTCGGAACAGGAGCGTTGTACGGCCTCCATGTCAACTTTGCGAATGCATCTCTTGATTCTACCAATCAACTGTTTGCAATTCGTGGCTCTCCAGCTATTTTTGTACACCAAGGAACTCAAAATCCCGAAGAAATCTTCGATTGGGTGACACTGAGGCAGATTTGTCGGGTTGTGGTTTTTGGGTACAAATGGGATCGAATGGGTATTCAGGAACGATTGTGTTTTTATGGCGTAATGCGATGACGCTTTATCCGGCCAAAACACGTATTGTCCATCAGCATGATGTTTTTGTAGAAACGGGATCAAAATTTTCTTCAAACATTCGTTCTGGAACACATATTGATTGATTGCCAAACCAGAGGGCTTGAACCATGGCTTAGAAATTCCTTTCTCGGAAATGGCAATGTACAGCATCAGTTTCTGTTCAAACTTATGTTTAAACTTATATTTTATGTTCGGAGGTGTAGTAGAACTATCCATTAAACGATCGATACGTTTCCGGGAATCTACGTCTTCGAAAGAGGAAGTAGCTTTCGTAGTCCAAAACAAAACTTTTTCCGGAATAATTTTTAATCAACCAACGGCATTGGGATTTCAGCGTTTTGTGCATCAGTATATTCCGGGGCTCGTGTCTTCTTTCGGCACTTTATTCCGAATCTTTTCAATGTTTTGCAGATGTACTGGTGAGAACAGTTGAACTTTTTTGCAGCTCCCGTTGGCTCAGTGAATCCTTGTTGTTGAAGGCACGAGAAAGAGAACGAAGTCCTTTTGCATCCATAATTTTGGCTGGTCTTCCACTACCTTGCTTGCGAACAGTTGTTGGGGATCTTAGGATATGGTAAACAGTCGAAGTCGCAACATTTTCGCTTTTAAAATGTTGTACCGTATACGTTTTGCCGAGATTTCTGTGCAGTTCGTAGAACTGTACAACGCGCTCGCGAAATACTTCTTGTTTCGACGGCATTTTGAGCAAAACTAAGCAAGCATAAACAAAACAGAAAATACTAGCAGAAAGAGGAGAGAAAGAGCTAACGCATACACACTCTTATTTCTCTCTGAGCTCGTTTGTTGTTGAGCATAGAGGCCTCGAAAAAATTCCAAAATTTTAATTGCCACCCGTTATAAAGAATTTTAGAAACAAGGTTTTAAGATCGTTTTAAAGAAGCTGTATAGAGTCTTATAAACCTGACTAAAATTCAAAACCTATTGGCATCTCTTACTGCCATAATAAAACTATATTGATTTCTAGTGGCTTTCATAAAACATTAATAAAACTTAATAAAGCTGGATGGTTATGGCAATGCTACTTGAGACGTTTGAGTCTTATGAATCCTTTCGCCCGTTTCTTCAATTGTTTGTTTGTTATTTTGTTAGTCAGTGTTAGACTTATATGTTTTATAAGGCGGTTCGTAATTTCTTGATTTTTTTGTAGTTTGATTCGTTGGTGTTTGATGTGCTCTGAGAGCAGTTTTCACGAACCAAAAATCAAAAGTTATTGTATTGTATTTTGTGCGAAGGTGCCCCATCAAAGGAAGGATATGACGATGCGGATAATCAGCCCGGCGATCACAGCATTTTTCAAAACAGTACAAATTCCGGACAGGTGAATATTAGTCAACGTCCATTAAGCTCTTCACCCCACCCTCATTCCACGAATGAAATCACGGTATATTGTCAAAATTTTAATAGGATGAAAAGCGCTGCTAAGATCAGTGAAATTCAAAATAAAGTTCTAAGTTGTTTTTATACCGTGATTCTAGCAAATGAAACCAGTTGGGATAAGAGTGTAAGGAGTGAAGAGGTTTTTGGTAATAATTATAATGTTTATAGAGATGACCGTAATTATCAATGGTCAGGAAAAAAGTCAGGAGGTGGAGTTTTAGTTGCAATTTCAACTGAATTCAATTCCGAAATAATTACTACAACAAAATTTAAAGAATTTGAGAATGTATGGGCAAAAGTGCAGGTGAGAGACGAAACTCATGTGTTTGTTTCGGTGTACTTTCCTCCAAACAATGCCCGTAAGGAAATTTATGATAAGTTTTTTACTAATGCCGAAGAAATTGTGTCTTGTTTACCCCCTGAAGTAAAAATACATATATATGGTGACTTTAACCAACGCAATGTTGATTTTATTGCTGACATTGATAATGAAAGCATCCTACTTCCAATAATTGGGGAAAATGAGACGCTTAATTTCATATTTGACAAAATTGCTGATTTAGGACTTCATCAAATAAATCATGTGAAAAATCAACAGAACTGTTATTTAGACTTTCTGTTGACAAACATTTTCGATGACTTTTGTGTTAGTGAATCATTGACTCCAATATGGAGAAATGAAGTCTTTCACACAGCAATAGAGTATTCTCTTTTTGTACAAGAAAATGAGTCGCCTGATTGCGGACTCGAGGAAGTTCTTGACTATAAATCAGCTAATTATGCTAACATAAGAAGCAAACTAAACTGAATTGATTGGCAAACAGTATTTAGGAATGAAGAGAATGTTGAAAGTGCGACTGAAGTGTTCTACACTAAGTTGTTTGCAGTTATCCAGGAAGAAGTACCAGTTAAACGACGTAGACGAAAAGTATTCTCAAAGGATCCAGTTTGGTTCAATAAACAAATTTAAAATTTAAAAAACCGTAAACAAAAAGCGCATAAGATTTACAAAAAACATAACAGTTCCGTTAATTCAGAAAGCTATTTGAACATTTGTGATGAACTTAATTTGGCTATGAATGTTGCATTTGAGGAGTATAATTCAAAAATTGAACGTGAAATTAAATGTTGCCCAAAACACTTTTTTAATTACGTGAATACAAAATTAAAATCAGACAATCTTCCATCCCGTATGTATTTGGACAATAATGAAAGTAATAATACAGAAGAAATATGCAATTTATTTGCCAAGGTTTTTCAAGAAACATACACAACATACTCTGAAGCAGATCGTGATCGGCAATACTTTGGGTTGTATCCTGAATATTCCAGTGACATAAGCGTGAATCAAATCTATGTGCATGAAATCTTGGAAGGGTTAAAACATTTAGATGCAACAAAAGGCTCGGGACCGGATGGAGTTCCTTCTTTGTTTATGAAAACTTTAGCAGCTGAGCTTACCTCTCCATTGTTTTGGCTTTTTAATGCTGCTTTAACACTGGAATCCGGAGACTTTCCAAAATTATGGAAGAGCTCATTTCTAGTGCCTATTTTTAAGTCTGGTAAAAAATCAGATATTCGTAATTATCGGGGTATAGCCCTGATCTCTTGCATTCCAAAACTTTTTGAGACAATTGTGAATGAAAAATTATTCAACCAAATCAAAAATAGAATAACTACTAGTCAACATGGATTTTTTAAAGGTCGTTCGACAACCACAAATTTACTAGAATTCGTTAATTATTCTCTGGAAGCAATGGATAACGGAAACCATGTAGAGGTTTTGTACACAGATTTTAGTAAAGCATTTGACCGTGTCGATATACCTATGCTTATATTTAAATTGCAAAAAATGGGAATCCAGCCCAAACTCCTCAAATGGCTTAATTCATACATAACCATCCGTGATCAAGTTGTAAGATTTAAAGGAAGCCAATCAACACCTATTCATACCACTTAAGGAGTCCCACAAGGCTCTCATCTAGGACCACTTTTATTCATTCTATTTGTAAATGACTTATCTTTTAATTCTTAAGAAACTAAAAATTTTAATTTACGCTGACGACATGAAACTTTATTTAGAAATAAAAAATGCAGAGGACATCAACGCGTTTAAGAATGAAATATTGTTGTTCCATACTTGGTGTAACAAAAGTCTGCTACAACTGAATGTTAAAAAATGTATCTTAATTACCTTCAGTCGAAAACGAAACATACCTAACATACAAATAACTTTAGGCAATCAGAATGTAGAGAAGTTTGATAGAGTTAGGGATTTAGGTGGTGTCCTAGACTCTAAACCTACGTTCATTGATCATTATAACACAATTATAAACAGAGCTAAAAACATGTTAGGATTTATTAAACGTTTTTGCTATGACTTTCATGACCCGTACACGATAAAAACACTATACATTGCTCATGTATCAATACTTAAATATTGTAGCATAGTTTGTCCCCATTTACAATAACACATGAAGAAAGAATAGAGTCAGTACAAAAGCAATTTTTGTTATATGCACTAAGAAAGCTAGATGGACTGTATTTCCTTTTACCATCGTATAAGGCTCGATGTATGCTTATCAATATTCCAACATTAAAAGAGCGTCGAATTCGCTATGGCGTCATTTCTTATAAATAATATAGTCTCACAAAGAATTGATTCAATGGAAATTCTATCAAAAATTAAACTTTAACATACCAACAAGGCATTTAAGACATCGGCAGTTATTTGCAACAAATTATCATCGCACGAACTTTGCAAAATATGGACCGATTAACCAAATGATGGCTAATTACAATATCCATTGCAATAGTATAGATTTTACAATGTCGAAAGAAAAATTAAAACAATATTTCCGCACGTGCTAGCTTTAAGTTAAGTACTTATTGTAATTAAAACGGTCTACAACTGATTGACGACGACAAATAAATAAATAAACAAAGTGCGCCAATTGTGGCGCTAACCACGAAGGCATCAACCGAGCCTGTCCCAAACGAGCGGAGTATTTGGGCATCCGCAAGCAAGCGTCCACCAAGTCTCAACCTAGCCAACGCTGCCCGCCACCTCGAATGGACGAGGAAAATTTCCCTACGCTCCGGTACCAAGCGCCGAATCTGCCGTCAGTTCCATGAAACCATCGCCATTCAAACCACCCGTCAGCATCCGTTCAGCAACGATTCACGGCAGCCGCCACTGCCTCCATGCCGGCTCCTTCTCCAGGCTGGGGCATTCCGAGTAGTAGTACCTCCACGCAACCACCAACCGATGGACAGCTCAACGACTCGGAACAAATGGTCGAGTTCGTCCAAGAGCTCTACCGCAAACTAGGTTCCTGCCGTTCGAAGGAAGAGCAACTCAAAGCCGCCACATCCGTGACGATGAAATATATTCTCAATTATGGACCACAATGGCACCATCAGCATCCTTAATTGGAGTGCTGCAAAATCATCAAGATCGGTGACTTCCTCAACAGGAAGGCCATCGACATTGCCATCGTCACCGAGACACATCTCATACCGGAACTCAGCATTTTCATCCCAGGATACCGGCTAGCGGCTCTAGTGGAGGAGGAGTTGCGATCGCCCTGCGCTACAACATCAACTACCATCTGCTTCCGAGTTTTCAGCTGCAGTCTATCAAAGCCATCGGCGTCGAAGTCAAAACTGCCGTCGGCCCTATCACCAGCATTGCGGCCTATTGTCCCAAGCAAGCTAGCAACGCTAACGGAACAACAACGGTCTTATGGAACGACATTTACAAGCTTACTCGGAGGTAGGGGTAGTTTATCATCGCCGGCGACCTAAATACGGAACACGAACCTTTGGGAAATACCCGGTGCAACCGGAACGGAATAATTCAGCAGGAAGACCTGGAAGAGGGCCATAACACCGTCCATAACCACTTCCTGATCCTAGCACCAATGAGCGCAAAGGCTCTTGTGTTTTATTTGGGAACTTCAAAGCATTACATTGAGAACAAACTACACTCATTGATCCAATGGCGACTGATATATTTGCATTGTAATCAACCAAAAGCAGCACGTTGAAGATTTTGTGGAATGTAGGCTTGCCTTCGTAATCAATTTATAAGGTTATGTTGGGCACGATTATTACCAGTTCTTTCTGATTCTTGCCGATTACGCTTCTTTCTAACTGTATCGCTTGCGTTTTGAGCTGCTCTTTCTTTTTCACTCAACTCTCTCGAATGATGCGCATGACATTCGTTGCCGATCCAATTCAGTTCGAATTGCACGCTGATCGTTGCTTTGTCTTATTCAAGAGTTTGCTAAGCTAGCAGCCGTGCGGCTGCCACGCCCGATATTATTCCGTCTAGTTGGAGGCATTATACAACAATACTAATTGAAATTAACTGAAATCGCAACTTAATTAGCGTCTTTTTAATTTCTAGTAATATAATCGTTTTCACCTTGCTGATGTCCTATTAATCACACGGTGAATGATACTAATGTGAGCAAAAACGTAATTACACATCTGTCAGTTCAACACAGAAGACATAAACTGATACCTTCACTCCAATTCCTGACCAACAATAGAATAGCGCCTATCAACGCTATAAATTGTTTACACTGAGGTTACTGCGATCAACGCTATAAATTGTTTACACAGAAATGAGTGCGATACAAAAAAAAACACTATTTAAAAAACCGAGTAAATCCCTGAATCCACGTTGAAACCCGTAATTTACAAAAACTTCGTAAAAAGGATAAAAACTAGGTTTTAAACGCGTTTCTGATCAAATTTAAGCAAACGGTATATACTCCATAACGAAAACCACGTATTTTTTCGGCAAACCACGTCAAATTCTGGAAAGCCCGTAAAAACCTGCGAAATAATCGACCCTAGTGTATTATCATATTTTGTATATCTTTTCGAAAGGTCCTAAGTAACAATCAGAGATTCTCTCCTCTTTCGTTCTTTTTTTTTTTTGTTAATAACGACGTCATTATAGTAGTTTCTAACGGTTCCTTCTTACAAATTCAAAATAGTCTTGTTGTTTAGCATATTATGATATTCCCATACAAAATCACAATTTGGTTTTAATGATTTGTTCTACATTTACCAGTAAATTTTTTCAATTTTTTTCTTCATGCAAACCTGTTGGTAGCCAAGACAAACCAAACAAAAGAAATAAAGTAAATCCTTCGTGTCGTTCGTAAACGGTCAGCTTTTCATTTTTATATATATAAATTAATAGAGAGATAGATAGATAGATAGATAGATAGATAGATAGATAGATAGATAGATAGATAGATAGATAGATAGATAGATAGATAGATAGATAGATAGATAGATAGATAGATAGATAGATAGATAGATAGATAGATAGATAGATAGATAGATAGATAGATAGATAGATAGATAGATAGATAGATAGATAGATAGATAGATAGATAGATAGATAGATAGATAGATAGATAGATAGATAGATAGATAGATAGATAGATAGATAGATAGATAGATAGATAGATAGATAGATAGATATATAGATAGATAGATAGATAGATAGATAGATAGATATATAGATAGATAGATAGATAGATAGATAGATAGATAGATAGATAGATAGATAGATAGATAGATAGATAGATAGATAGATAGATAGATAGATAGATAGATAGATAGATAGATAGATAGATAGATAGATAGATAGATAGATAGATAGATAGATAGATAGATAGATAGATAGATATATGATCTTCATTTGGTTGATCTTGAAATGCATGAAATGTTGTTAAGTGTTAAGGTGCACAGTCCTGTAGTTCGCATTTAAGGGCTTATGCTGAAGCATTTTTGATGACAGCCATTAAATCAACATTTAAAATTAATATAACTCAGAATCTGTACTAGATATTGAAAATTTAGTCACACCAGTTTGTATGCTTACTTGCTGTGAGCAATCTGATGGAGTTCGATTCAATGTTCATTCACTAACAATCGAGATTTATCAATTTGAAAAAGCAAGGTAAAATTGAGAGAGAGATAAAAGATAGGAAAAAATACACAGAGCAGCGATTCACCTTAAGCACGATTTCGTTCGTTTTTAGCGAAGGTATCCTGAAAAAGTTTGATAAATCTATTGAAATTTTACAAAACTAACATTTATACATTCTAATTTACTGTAGCCATGGTCACTAGTAGCTGCTTGATGCTGATTTAATAAAGAATGCACTTGGAAAAAATGAGACACATAAAAATGATCACCAATAATCATTTTAAATCAGATACTTCTCAAATTTTCAAGGATTGAATAACTATACATTAGCTATATTTTGGCATAATTCATTTATTGAATTTCTTCTCCCAAGCTGAATGCTCGTGCATTTCTCCTAACACTGCTCATTAGATCTTGGGCGAGGCTTTGTCCATTTTCCTTACACACTGCGCCCATGATCTTCTTGCTTCGAATGCATCTTGAAAACTAGACACTAGAAACTTGACAGATCGTGATAAAATTTTGCACACATAAATATAACACTCTAAACTAGTATTACCCAAAATTTCAAAATTTTATCCACGCGATAAAAAGTTACACCGAAAACAAAGCGTCGCATTTTTTCCGAATCCAATCTTTAATAACAATTCGCTATTATTTTTGCTGGCCTTAAAATTATTGCTGCTGAGTAAGGACCGGGAAGATCTAATTGAAAGGGAGTTAAAGAAAAATATATATTAAAAAAACAATAAGTAATGTTTCAACCATCGATGAAGTTAAATCAATAAAGCAATATCATCAAATATAATGATATTATGAGTAACGATGAAGTAATGACAAAGATTGAACTGTAAAATCAGACACGAGCCAAATGACAGACAGCGCTGCATGAATCAGATCAGCTCATATTTGGTGAAAAATCCATTTGCTAACCGAAAATGAAAAATACATTCAGTAATAAGTGCAAAAGCCTACCAAAGATTTTATAATTTGCATAAGCCTACAACAGATATAATTTACTGCGTTATATAATGGACATATAACGCATGCTAGATAAATACAGTAGCCTGCGTAGAAAAAACAAAAACTTAATCGTAGGCACACATAGTAGATACGTTTCGGTAGAGAAGGTCAAAACAAATCTGTGGGAAGTTTTAAAACTAAAACAAAAATCAAATCGTTCAGCTGCTCATTCGCAAGTTCATAGAATTTTGAAGTTAAGTTTAGTTCTGGGAGGAAGTGCATTTGATTTGATAGTTACATTCACTTACATCAAATTTTCAAAACTCTCCCTTTCTAGAACACTTTTTAAGTCCACGTCAATGGGGATTTGCAGAAAATTATATTTTGCCGTGAAGAAGGCAAAGTTGTTTCAACTACAACAATTTTCGTAGAACTGATGGAATTTGAGATTTCAAGAATGTGTCTTAATAAAGTGTGATTGTGAAGAAACGGAGTTATACATATGTTTTTGGCTAAGGCTGAGGCTGATTTAATGTTGATAACATTATTACAACTGTTTAACACACAGTTGATATCAAATACTCAGAAAATATTAATTTAATAGTGGACTTTGCTTAGATTGTCGAGTTTCGTTAATTACATTTACATAAATTTGATGCATACACTTAATTTCTGTTTCAATTTGACTAAATCAAGAAGTTGAGACATATATAACATCCTCATTTTCAATCGATGCTAAATATATTACAACTTCTGATAGCAGACTAGCTCGAAGAAAAATCCTAAAACCTCATCTCTGATAAACCAATTTATGCTAACCACAACCCATCACATACCAGTACGAGAGGTAACATACATCCATACGTTCGAAGCTTTCAAGGCAATCCACAAATCAAACAGTCATTTCCCGTGAAAATTAGACACCACTTCATGCCTAACCGCCGTCAACCTCCAGACTCTGAAAATACATTTTCGGTGTCGTCGTCGTCACCGTCGCAGATAGGAAATGACTGCTTCCTACTTCTAACAACCCAATTTACCCCGCCCTCAAAGAGAGAGGGTTCGACAGCATTGGCACGTCACAATGTTAACGTTTTACCATTTGCCTCATACCATGGCCACCCTGGCCCAGACATTGGTAGGTTTGTGCGAATCATGAACCCATCAGCAACGTTGCCAGTTCATTTTCGGAAAGCAATGGAATTCTGAAATCTGAATTTTTTTGGAATGCTCTGAAAAGCCATAGCGATGATATTGTTTTATTTGAGTTACAACTCACACTTATCACATTCACTATCATTATAGCACAACAAACACAATGTGTCCAAAAGTAGATTGCTAAGTAAATTGCTTCAGAGTCACCGTTATCCTAGAATTCATAATAAAATTGTTTTGCCATTTTGGTATGTTATAGTTCGTGAACTAAGAAACTGTTTCAAAAATACCTGGGTTTGAACAGGTGCCTCTTTTTTTGCTCCGTAGCGAGTAAATTATGTGAAAAATGAAAATATGCATTTGTTTGAATGTTTACAGGATGCTTAGTTTTAAGAAAATCAGTACAAAGTTTTACAATTTTTGCGTCGGAAACAAATGATCAAATGTCGTCAGACATGATTGCCATCAATATTGAAAAAATAAAGTGTTGCGTTTTTGTCACATTTTAGCGGGATCTGGCTGGCCAATTGCTTCGAGCAATGCCATCCGAACGCAAGTTAGGAAAAGAACATGGCACAACAGGGAAATCCGATAACTAATCATGACAGTGATTTTTACGTTTACCCGTCCTCCCAATTATTTCACGGCTTCTCCGGAGAACTCAGATATGGAGGTGATCCCGGGCGTACAATATGAGTGAAGCACCTAAAAAGTTCAAATTATTGAACGTGGCAGAAGCTTTCGTCGGAATTGTCGGTTGCCGTCGGTTCGTTGACTTGTTTTCGCACAGACGTTCCAATATCCCGACATCCAAACAGGGGTAAACGCAGTGTGGCCGCGATGCTAAGGAGAAGAAGATTGACGTCGATGGTTTGAAAATTTTGTGATTGAGCATTTTCACTGTGCTGCCATGTTTTATGACTTGGAAGAGGCACAAGGATTGTGGCATCTAGAACGATATACTAGGAATGGCATAGTTGGTTATAATTTGTTCTGAGTAATAAGGGGTTGTTTATGACGTTCAATGTCGTGTTATGCCAAATCTTTCATTTTAGATTTTTATGAAGCTTGTTTCACTGAATAGTTATGATGTCCACAATCAAAATAATTAAACTATATGAGTTGTATATAACTGAATTCATCAGCTGTTACTTATCATAAAATAATGCTCGTTTCATTTTTATCTTTTCAGGTGAGTTGCGAATCTTTATTATATCGACAGAAAAGTAAGTTTAATGAAATATGAAAGTATTGTTCTGACTCGTCATTTCTTCACACGCTCGTTCAGATTTACCCAAAATTGAGTAAAGATCAATCAAAATCATAAAAATTGGAACTATTCAGTTCGTTCTGCTCATTATTACAAAAGGTGGTGTTAGGGCAGGATCGTGATCTCCGACAGGGATTGGGGTCACACACGGGCGATTCGGACACTACCGGGCCGATCACTATCGGCGGAAAACTAGACACCACAGATTCACCTCTTAAACAAGCGTTATTAATCGGCGTTTCTATTGCAACTGAACTATATTTCTTGTGATACATCTTCTTTTAACCCTACGTTATTCCATTTAACTAACCATAAACTTAACTAGGGAACGTCCATTAGTTACGTCACGCAAAAATGACTTTTATAACCCCCTCCCCCCTTGTCATGTTTTTTTTTTGTATGGACCTTCAATTTTTTTGTATGGATCGTCACGTTTTCTCAAAACCCCCCTCCCCCTTTACTGCGTGACATAATTAATGGACCTTCCCCTATCAAAACGAAATATTTAAAGCTTCTGACAGTCTATGAAACTACCGACAGCAAAAAGGAATACCTGCTTTCGACAGCCATCTGTATTGAGAACCATCAGGTAGTTTTATGTAATTGGGTTAAATCTAAAGGGCGATACGGTCAAAATTTGGTCAATATCAACTTGACGAATTTCTTTCAATTTTGCATTTAAAAAACCTGAACACCCCTCATTTTGAAGGTGTGTGTGTGTAGAGTGTTGCTCCTATTTTGATTTTGGAATTCACTGTTCAGTTGTCAAAATGCCGTCCAAGCAAGAAGAGCAGCGTATCAAAATTTTGCTCGCGCATCGCAAAAATCCGAGCTACTCGCACGCAAAGTTGGCAAAATCGCTAAAAGTTGCCAAATCAACCGTTACAAATGTAATTAAATTGTTTGGGGAACGTTTGTCGACAGCCAGGAAGTCTGGATCGGGGAGAAATCGAAAACCGGAAGCCGCTGAGACGACAAAGAGAGTTGCCGGTAGTTTCAAGCGAAACCCTAACCTATCTCTCCGAGATGCCGCAAATAAGCTGGGTGTATCGTCTACAACCGTGCATCGAGCCAAAAAACGAGCCGGACTATCGACTTACAAGAAGGTAGTGACTCCAAATCGCGATGATAAACAAAATACGACGGCCAAGCGCGATCCCGGAGGCTGTACACGACGATGCTGACGAAGTTTGACTGCGTGGTAATGGACGACGAAACCTACGTCAAAGCCGACTACAAGCAGCTTCCGGGACAGGAGTTTTATACGGCAAAAGGAAGGGGAAAGGTAGCAGATATTTTCAAGCACACGAAACTGTCCAAAGTTCGCAAAGAAATATCTGGTTTGGCAAGCCATCTGTACCTGTGGCTTGAAAAGCAGCATTTTCATAGCTTCCGGGACTGTCAACCAAGAAATTTACGTGAAAGAGTGTTTGAATAAACGTCTGCTGCCTTTCCTGAAGAAACACGGTTGTTCCGTACTGTTTTGGCCGGATTTGGCATCTTGCCATTACGGTAAAAAGGCCATGGAGTGGTACGCCGCCAACAACGTGCAGGTGGTTCCCAAGGACAAGAACCCTCCCAACACGCCAGAGCTCCGCCCAATTGAGAAATACTGGGCTATTGTCAAGCGGAACCTAAAGAAGACCACAAAAAACTGCTAAGGACGAGCAGCAGTTCAAGGCAAACTGGCTTTCTGCGGCGAAGAAGGTGGACAAGGTGGCTGTACAAAATCTGATGGCAGGGGTCAAGCGTAAGGCCCGGCAATTCGGATTTGGAAAAGCGGAAGCCTAACTGAATATTTTTCCTGAATTTTATACTAATTGAACTTGAAAAAGAAATTTAATTTGATTTTTTAAATAAACGATTTCACCGATTTACACGCGTTTTCCCTTGACCAAATTTTGACCGTATCACCCTTTATATACGGTACATGTCCCTTGACTCAGCCTAATATGCAGTGTCGATGACATTTTTAATTGTTACTTTTGAAGTAATTGAGCTGGAAACAATATTCAACCAGTTATACGTTTGCTAAGATAAGCTCTATGAGACGTTCTTTGTTTTGAACCTCGAAAAGTAAAAAAAAATTTAGTTCTTGAAAAGGAAAACATTCTTCAGATATGGATGTGATGTCGGTCTATAAGCATCATATTGGGTCTATTTTTGGATGCATCCTGGTTTCATCATTTAATTTTCTCCTTGAACACACAATTTTAATGTTTGATATTATTAATTCCTCAGACATTTTATTTGAAGCTACGTTCGCTTTATTCAAAAACAAGAAAAATCAGAACAAATCAAAACTAAACTTCTTTAAACATTTTCAAAGTTTTGACAAACATATGATCTATCTGTCAATCCACATGAAAAATATTATAACTCTTACTTTATGGATTATGTTGCTTAATTTTTGGTTTGCAACCACATTTACGTACATTTCCATTGACAATTATACCAATACCAGAATTTTACTATGTGATAAATACATTAGACCATGGTTAGAAACACGGAAAATAATATGGCCCTAAAATTGGGCCTATGGTTTCCTTGTGGAATAATTGTTCATATTTATATGCGAACAGTTCATTTATAACGTGTAGTCACGTTTTCTGTCCCTCTAGAGTTTTCTGTCCCTCTAGAGCGCAATAGTAGACATATCGGCTCAATGTTGCGGAATTTAGCTCATTTGAAGTTCGGGATGATTTTGTATTCAGCTTAATCGGTGCAGCCATGGTGACTGAAATGACAAGAAAATCGATACTCTCACTCAAGTGTCAACTTCTAAATTGACCAAAAAGTTCTCATCTGCTTGAGAATAAAAAGATCATTATGATATCATCAAGGTTTTGTCTATGTTCGATGCATTTATGACATATATGGTACATAGGCTGAATAAAGGAGCTAGACTGACAATAAATCCCGTTACCCTATACACCGTGTCCAATATATTCTCATACACTTTTTCTTTGCATTGGTGTCGTGCCACTACTCAACGTGCTTCACGTATGTGCTGGTGTAGTTTTGCACTATGTTTATACAAACGCTTTTAGGTTATGTCCGATTGTTTTCATTCGGTGTTTGTCTTTTACCAGCGATGAAGGAGTTTCGTGCTGTGGTGGATGATTCAATATGAACTTCCCAGCACTTTGTGTCTCGGCGGATGAAGTCATGAAAGCTTTGAACGACCTCGATGTTTCAAAAGGCCCTGGTGTAGATGGAATTCTTCCGTCTCTTCTCAAGTTTTGCTCACGCTCTCTTGTTTTTCCGATATGTAGCATAATTAACCGTTCGTTAAGAGAGAGAAAGTTCCCTGGAATTTGGAAGACTGTGTCAATTGTGCCAATCCACAAAGCAGGAAATCGGAACCTCGTTAAAAACTATCGAGGAATATCGCTTCTCTGTTGCATCAACAAGGTCTTTGAAACTTTAGTTTACAACGCTGTGTACAATGTTGTCCATCCTGTAATATCGGAGTACCAGCATGGATTCGTTCAGCACCGCTCTACAACTACTAATTTGCTGTGCTATACAAATACGTTGTTTCGGGAGGTCGAATCCCGAAGGCAGGTCGACTCTATCTATGCTGATTTTTCTAAAACTTTCGACACAGTACCACACCTGTACGCAGCCGAAAAGCTAAAGGCTGTAGGATTCCCAATTTGATTTGTAAAGTGGATTCTCTCTTACTTGACCGGCCGTCAGTCCTTCGTTACGGTAAATTCCGCACGCTCGAGAACTTTCGCAATCACTTCAGGAGTACCACAAGGAAGTGTGCTCGGCCCAATGCTCTTTGTTCTTTTCGTTAATGATCTGTGCCCTCGTATTTCATCGTTCAAGCAAATGTTTGCCGATGACCTGAAGATTTTTAGAGTCATTATGTCCGCACTTGACTGTCTTGTCCTTCAAAACGATATCAACGAAGTACTGCTGTGGTGTAACGATAACGGCATGAGGGTCAACATAGCCAAATGTAAGGTGATATCGTTCTCCCGTCGTACAGATACCATCACGCATTAATACACAGTTGGTGCGGTTCCACTTGAGCGAGTCACATCTATTTGCGATCTAGGTGTTACAATTGACTCCAAGTTAACATTCAACAAACAATTCGCACTGGTTACGGCTAAAACCTCCATGGTTCTTGGATTCATTAGACGTCACACTTGGAACTTCACAGATATCTACGCACAAAAGACATTATTCTGTACCTTAGTCCGTAGTATACTGGAATACGCAGCCGCTGTCTGGTCACCATATCACGCATCACTGATGATCAGAGTCGAACGAACTCAAAAGCTCTTCATCAGATTCGCGCTACGGAATCTTCCATGGAACGAGCCGTTAAATCTGCCCGACTATACCGGACGATGTATGCTGATTGGATTGCAAACCTTGTGAGCCAGGCGAACAATCATTCAGCAACTGGTTGTCTACGACCTGTTACGCGGCAATATAGACTGTCCGGAACTCTTACGCTATGTTCCCCTTCACGTCCCACCCCGACAATTGAGAAGCGCACAACTAGTCGCTGTACCTGTTCACCGGACCAGTTACGGCTTCAACAATCCACTTGACGCCTGCCTGCGAGCCTTCAACGATACCAATGAACATTTCAACTTTAACATTTGCAAAAACGTTTTTAAAAATAGGGTTAAGAATAGTAGGTAGAGTAGTCTGTACGATTTTTAGTCGAAGACGAAGAACAATAAAATAAAATAAAATAAAAAAGTTTTTGAAAGGTGAGCGCCCGGGTGCTATTTTCAGAAATTTGGAAAACCTCGGAGTAAAGCGGAATTTTGTGTACCGATCCATCCGAAGGTATCGTGACGCCTGCTCGTTGGATGACCGGAAGAGATCCGGTCGTACTCTTACGGTGTGGAATTTACGAATTGTTAAAGTGGTCAGGGAACGGATTAGATGAAAATCACAGCGCTCTGTACATAAAAAGGCCGCAGATCTGAATGTTTCGAGATTGTCAATGTGCAATATATTGCAAAATGATCTCGGATTCCAAGCTTTCAAGAAACGTAAGGTTCACGGAGTTTCGGAACATTCCAAGCAGAAACGACTCGAAAGAGCAAGTCTGCATTTGTTGCGGCACATTCGGGGAGAATTTATCCTTTGCGACAAAAAGTTATTCGTCTTGCAACAATTCCACAATGTCCAGAACGACAGATTGTGGGCTCTCTCTTCGAGAACTGTTCTAGAGAGTGATAGGAATATTCCACGGTTCCAAAGTGCTGTGTCAGTGATGGTTTGGGAAGCAATTTGCAAGCGAGGCAACTTACCATTGGTTTTCATCGAAAAAGGCGTTAAAGTGAATACGGCATTCAAGACGCAAGTTTTGGAGAAAGTTGTCAAGCCATATGTACAAAAGGTGTTTGGAGATGATCACTATGTGTTTCAGCAGGATGGAGCGCCATCGCATACTGCAAATCTCGTTCAGGGCTGGTGCCGAGAAAATTTGACCGACTTTTTGGACAAGAATGAATGGCCTCCCAGTTCACCAGATCTGAATCCCTTGGATTATTTCGTATGGTCATACATGCTGGGGAAGGTAAATGACCATAGGGCGTCTAATGTGAACCAATTAAAACCCGTAATCAAACGAATTTGGGACGAAATGCCGATGGAAGTCGTACGTGCCGCCTGTGACGGTTTCGATAAACGTCTGGAGCTGGTCAAGAAGGTTAAAGGCGGTGTTATGACAACACATATGCTGTAGTCGATCAGTCTTATAATGCAATACAATGGGTAAAGTTATCAATAAAATCTGGATTATCGATTTGAAATAAATAGAGTTTTATTTTGTATGAGAATATATTGGACACGGTGCATATAAAAATAAATTCTGTCTGTCTGTTCGTCTGTCTTGTCTCAACCATATAGAATCGAAAACTACTGAGCCAATTGGCGTGTATTTTAGCATGGAGAGGTTTTTGGGGCCGGAGAAGGATCTTATGATAGTTAAGGACCCCACTCGCCTCTAGAAAGGGGGGCTCCCTTGCATATGAAAAACAAATTTCTGCATAACTCGAGAGCTAATCAAGCAAATGGAACCAAATTTGGTATGGGCGAGATTTTGAAGGCAAGAAATGAAATGCCCCTCACTCTGAAAAGAGGGGCTCCCATACAAATGAAACACATATTTCATCCAAACTTGAGAACTATCCCTACTGCTTTGCAAATTTGTGTGAAGGGGTTTTTGGGTCCGGAAAAGGATCCTATGATAATTCGGAATGGGGGAGGGGGAGGCTTTCATATAAATGAAACCAAAATTTCTGCATAACACGAGAACTACTTTTGGAGGCAAGAAATGTTTCTATGGTGGTTTGAGATCCCTCCCCTATCAGGAAAAAACGGCTCTCATACACATGAAACAGATTTTGTTTGCATAACTCGAGACCTAATCAAAGCAAATGGAACCAAATTTGGCATGTGAAGGTTTTTGTAGGCATGAAATGTTTCTACGGTGGTTTTAAACCCCTTCCTTCTTTAGAAGGGGGGGGGGGCTCTTATACAAATGAAACACAAATTTCAACTAAACCTAAGAATTATACCTACTGTTATGAAAATGTGACTGAAGGGATTTTTGGCACTAGAAAATATTCTGATGATGTTGTATGATGTTTGTATCCAACACAGATTTCTGCATAATTTCAAAACTAATCAAGCAAATGGAACCAAATTTGCCATGTGAAGGTTTTTGTAGGCAAGAAATGTTTCTACGATGGTTTGAGACCACTCTCCTCTCATGAAAAGGTTGGCTTATGAGACACAAATGTCAACCAAGCATGAAAATTATCCCTACTGTTATGAACATTTATACGTTGGGGTTTTTGGGGCCAGAGAAGGTTCTTATGATGGTTCGAAGCTCCTTCCCTCTCTGGGAGGAGGGGGTTGGTTTTCCATACAAATGAAACACAAATTTCTGCAAAAATCGAGTAGGGGAGAACAGTACAAAACGCACTGGTGGGGTAGAATGACCCACTCAACAAATATGCTCATATATTCAAAGCTATAGCCTCAATGGAATGATAGTTTATCAACGTTTAAATTAAACACCATAACTCATAATTTTGTGGTATACTATTTCAATAAATATACCAAAATATGATCAAAATCGAAAAGTTGTCATGACTGTATCTCACATGTAGGTAATAGTGTTGTTAAAGCTTTTACCATGTGTTAATATCCGGGGTTTATAATAAATTCACTTAACATGTATCCCACACAACAAAATTTCAAGAAAGTATCAAAACTTCATTATAATTCAACGTATTTATAGAAAATTTAAACAAAACTATGCAAAACTAAAACTGGGGCAGAACGCACTTTGGCGTTATGTCCACACGATTACATAAATATACACAGTGAACCGGTTAAGTGTTTAAAGCCAAAGTTGGGTATAAATAACTTACTTTTGGTAAAATTCTACCCAAAAGTAAGTAATTTGAACCCAATGGTACATAAACACAATTATACTTAACATGCTTCCTACACTTAACTGCTCCTTTGGGTACTTTTTTCTAAGCGTGTATATAATGAGGAGTTGGCAACATATCACAACAATTTGCGCAACGTCTTTATTATATACCCATTGGCTGTTGGACTGCCAAACAGAACTTAGATGATGTGGTGATATGTTGCAACCTCCACTCCAATGAGTAACTTTTTACAGCCGTGTTTGTACATTTTACAAGCGGTGGGCTATCCCAATAATGAGGTTTATTATATCCCTGTATTTTGGTGCGCCTTACCCCAATTTTGGGTTGCATATTGAGCAATTAAACAGGCGTTTTACCTCGGAGTCGTCTTCGGATAAAAAGAGAAAAGGTTTAAAAAATCATGAAAAACCATCGTTTTGAATCTACAACGAAAACATCGTAATGCACTATACTTAATAACTTATACCAAAATTTTTGCTTCCATTCCCTAGTAATTCACGATGTTGCTTAAACGGTGCGTTTTGTACCATCCTCCCCTACTAATCAATTAAATGGAACCAAATTTCGCATGTTGGTGTTTTTAGACAGGATTTTTTTAGGTGGCTCGAGACCTTCCCTCTGGAGGGGGGGGGGGGGAGGGGCTCTCAAACAAATGAAATAGAAATTTGAACCAAACCTGAGAATTATACATGCAACTAAACTACAAAATATGTATTTCTCGGGTAAGCAATATGTTCTGATAGAAGTTTAACCCATTCTTAGTCAAGAATGGAGGGTGCTGGAGCTACTCTCAGTGCTACATTATGCACAAAAAGTTAATCAAAGGTTTTGCAAGAGAAAATAACGTTCAAACTGACAGGGTACGGCTTCGTTTAAAAATAAATATTTTGTCTATGAAATACTTCTACAAAGAAAAAATACCGGTAGAAATAATCGATCCAAGGGTTAAATTAAAAGCACAAACCTTCGTTTTTTGCAGATATTCCACACATCAGCAAACGAAAATATTTTTACCAAATTTATTCAGAGAAAACCATAAACGAGTCAGTTCTATTAAATTTTATGCGTAGCAAGGCTCGCACCGGGTTCAGCTAGTATTAAAATTAAAATAAAACCCTAGGCTGTCAAAGTTAAGCTTTTTCTTTTTTATTCTTTTCTCAAAAAATTACTTCTATACAACCAGAACATTGTAACGACTTGAACGATGGGTAGCTCTCCTCCAGCAGTTAATCCTCGGCAACACTCATCTTGATGTCCAGAACCACATCGCTCACGCATTCCGGGAATTCCTTGGCCATCAGTCCGATCTGCTCGAATAGGCGAATTGGTTAGATGATGATTGCAGACAATGGATGCACTCGCGAACGATTTTCTGACGTGCTTTCGAACAACTTGAGTTCAGCATAAGCTTCCGCAACCAATCAAAAATCTCTTCATTAACTTTCGGGAAGCGTTCAGAAGCTTCGATGGAACGCTGTAGTAACGCAGGTGCTCCGTTGGATGAGTTTACCAGGGTGTCCAGATGATATTCTGATTCGGCAAAAATTTGGCCACCATTGGCGCGCCAAAATCCGCGATGGTCAGGATGCATTCCTTTTCGTTTGCGACAAGCTGTGGATCGATGCACCTCTTAAGAATAAAGAGTAATAAAAATAAACCGCTCGTTGTCTTCTCTATAAAAAACACATGAAAAAATAATTGATTTTTACGTGCATGTAAAACTACCTTCGTTCAATTGCAAGCCAAAGGAGGCGTAAACAACGAAACTTCGTTTTTCAAACTTTCATGCGCTTTACAACAATAGTTTATGAATCTGTCACACAATAGGTTAGATCCAGGCGTCAGCATTGCAGTCTAAGCAGCTTGCCTAAATTTACATAGAATCATAGCACCAGTCCTATCTTTCTGCAAAAGCAAAAATATGTGTCCATTGAAACAGTAAGACATACACGAATTTACGAAGAAAAGTAGTAAGATTTTTCCCATTTTAATAATCGCCCTACCTATGGTTTGACGTTTCAGCCTATTTTACGAAACATGGGTGAAGAATTACTCAATTCGGGTAAATCCGAAGGAGCGTCAGCTTTGAAAATCGAACACCAGCCTACTTAAATTCAACATCAGGAAGCGGAACTATCTTGAGCTCAATAAGCAGACCTCTGTGCGAAATCGGTGACATATGCACTGAATACCGAACACTAAGTACACAAGTTAGTCACAAGTTATTCGTCCACTTACCGTTAATCGTTCTGCAACACACAAACATTCGATTCGATCATTTCAGTCCAATTTAATACGGAAATGTTGCCGCTGCTATGCACCTATTACTAATATCACGAATAAACATTAATCCGCATCTTCTGAACAAAATCGACACTAGATCTCAATCAAGATAAAAACAAAAAAGTTAACGCTCTTCACTACTACACCCAAAATAAGTAGATCATTTCAGCACTTCACGTGTGTTGGGTAGCATGCATATAGCTAGAGAATAAATGAAAGAGTTTGTTTGATATTCTTCATGAGAATATTGACAACAAGACTCACCATAACGTTGGGCATAGAATGCTCTATGACATGATTGAAACGCACATTGTTGTGTGTGTGCTATGTAGTAAGATAGCAGTACAACTATCGATTGTTTACGCTTACCTTAGTGTTCGAAATTATACGAGAGGAAATTTGTACGCACTTGTTAAAATTGAATTATTTTTATGTCTGTGTTACGCACTAAATTCAACATAGCAATACTTGAGTTATTCGATCATTCTCTAGTACGAATCAATCGTCAAGTAGTCGAAAGGCAATAAATTGTGTTGAACAATCGACTGCTCATTAAACGTAGAAATTCAAGTCTCCGAAACGCCAGTTTGTAACATTAATTATATCCAAGACCTAATTCTGTGTGCCAAGATTAAATATTCCTGGCTACTGCGTCCGTTTATTGGTGAAACTAAACATCTTTGTTACGTTGGGAGTTGCATGGTCCTAGGATATATGATGCATAGAAGTCATTGTGATGCAAAGGTTACTTTCGACCTTTGACTATTTTATCTAGATTTAGACGTATGACGTGCACGTTATGATGTTTGTTTTGGCTGTTGTATATTTTTGATGGAAGAAATTTGTGTTGTTTTCAAATTTCCGGTGGTGCTTTACTAAAAATAAATATCATTACTACGTTCAAAAAGTACCCGGATACCAACAAAACTACCGTTATTTTGACTGTGATTATTTTAGCAGAATAAGCTTCAATTTCATTACTTTGATACTTGAACTTTCAATGATTCCCTAAATTCATCTGGAAACGGAAATCTAAATTTCAAATAGCGAGCGTTTGGGAAAATCTGTATTTCAATAGAACTTTTCTGTTACGTTAAATCAAGACCTACTAATTGGTCTGAATGGTTTAATAGAAGATTTGTCATTTTTATTGGCCTCCCCCACACAGGAAAAAATAATGAATTTTACCAGGCACTTAAAATTTGCAATCGTTTAATTCCAATCTAAAGGAAGCGTAAGCAACGAAATAGTTTGCAATATTTCATGCGCCATACAACAATCTTTGCTGTTTTGCATGCAAAAGACTAGATTCGGGTGCAATCTGGCTTCAATTTACATGAAATTTCCCATTATTTTCTTCCAATTCTAGCATTCCTTTTATGTGCATTAGATAACGCAGAAAAATTCAATGTTTCTTTCTATCCTAGCACCTATTAGAACGTGTTTTACTAAATGGACGTTCCTGAATGGTAATTATGTGTTGAGGGAACGTCCATTGATTATGTAACGCAAAAAGTGACTTTTTATAACACCGCTCCCTCCCGGTGTAACTTTTTTTGTATGGATCTTCAAATTCTTTTTTATGGATATTCACGTTTTCCCAAAAACCACCTCCCCCCTAATTGGGTGACATAATTAATGGACCTTCCCTGATTGGTCCTGATACGCTGGTTCAAATAAAATGACTTTTATGTTTTGATTCAGGGGTGCACTGGTTAGTTTTGACCTGCGGAAGCAGTCTGGCGAGACGACGAATAAATCTAAGTGAGATTAATTTCAAACACAGATAGACCAAATCTTGACACATGACGTAGGTTGGTACTGAATAACCAACGAGGTCGCTAATTATAAAACATTGTCAGCCCATTCAGTAACACATCGGAGCCTTCATTATCGACGACATTGTACAGAGCTTCCACTCACGTTCGAAAGAGGATATATGGTTTCCCATATTCTTGTAAGGGTTGTACGGATCAACCAGCCGCATCAGCAGAGAGGATCTTATTTATTGAAGCCTGCGGTCAAAAGTTACGTGTATCTGCAAGTTAACCTCATACATAGACAAAAAATCCACTCTGAACGCAATCTTTATTGACTTCATTTGCCCCGAAGAGCTAGGTCCGTATGGCTTTATGGCCTCCGAGCAACAATAAACTCTTAAATAGCGTCGAGTAAATGAAAAGGGTACAGCATTGCCGCAACGAAAGAATAAAAAAATCTCTTGCTTCATCGCTTCACAAGAAACGATAAATTTCCCAGCCGGACAAACATACCCCAATACGCTTGGGCGGTCTATTCTGGGTGTTTGTCGGTTATGCGGGGAAATCCTTAATAAATTGAATGAAAACGAGACCATAATTTATGCACACTCTGACCTCTGGAGGTCCTTTGATAACTAGATATTTCTTTCTATTTTCTGAAATTTATGAGGGGCTCTGACGGAAGGCAGTCCTCATACTTGCATGCTCAAGTCAGTGAGAATGGTTTCTGATAATTACGCAAAAGTCAGATCGTTTATTGAGAAATTGATGACGTCAAGGAAGAATGTCGCCTCAAATGATTAGTTTTAATATCAATTAATTCGTTTTCCTACTCCCTACGGGAAAATCAATTACTTGTTGATCTGAGCTGGTAATTAAAGAAACAACTGACAAATGGAAGGTATGGTTGTCCCATTGAACGCAGTTGAATGTTTCTGAAATCAGATAACCGGTTTGGAAAATATTCCTGACAAAACATGAAAATACTTGAAAACAAGTGCAAAAGTGAGTATATCTAAAGGATGTACCACATCAAATTGCATCACGGAAAAAATGCTGTAGCAAATAACCATTGAGTAATTTCGCTTGAAAATTTGGGTAGAAGTAGTTTAGAGTGTTTGTTTTTGTATTTTTTTGCTGTCAGTTTTTTGAAAATGAGAGAAAATGCGCAAGCACCTGGAAATTCTCAACTCTCTCATCGGGACATCCGAAAATGATCAGAATAGTGCAGTCAACGGTGAGGATCATGGGATTAAACGTTATTACAAAACTCTGAGCATCGAACGGAAGGAGAAATGCGGTCAGAATGGATGTTTTATTAGTGATCAGAGTCTCAAGCGTGTAGTTCAAACGGAATCCCAATGCTTCGGTCAAAGATGTGGCCAAAGAGTTGAATCTGTCCAAGTCTTTCGTTCAGAGAGTCAAGGACCCGGAGGAACTGCATACGTACAAAGTGCAGATGGCTCCAAATTTTGACGAAGGGCAAAATACGGTGGGAAATTCACGGGCCGAAAACTGTACACCCAGATGCTAACGAAGCCTCATTGTCTCATCATAGAGATTTACGTAAAGGCAAGCTTTCGGCAGCTTCCGGGGCTACTGTTCTTCACCGCCCAGCAGAAGTTTGATGTTCCGGAGGAAGTAGGGAAGCAGAATCTTTCAAAGTTTGCGAAGAAATACATGATTTCGCAAGCTATCTGCTCATGTGGCAAACGGAGTGCACCGTTCGTGCCTATTGGAACTGCAAACGGGGAGATCTACCTCAAGGAGTGTCTACAGAAGCGTCTGCTTCCTCAGTTGAAGCAACACGAGGTCCATATGATCTTCTGGCTGGATCTTGCTTCGTGCCACTATTCAAGTGATGTCCTGGAGTGGTACGAAGCCAACGGGATCACTTTTGTACCCATGAACCAAAATAAACCCAACGCACTGGAACTAAGGCCAATCGAAAAATAGCAGGTCAAATCTAAGGAAGACATGAAGAAAAAATGGGTTTCCGTACAGGAGAACCTGCAGACAGATATTGTACAGAACCTAATGAGTCGAGTTTAGCGTAAGGTGCGAGCATATGGTTATGGTATTGAAATTGGATAAAGTAAACATGCCAAAAGCTTACTAATGGGTTATATTCTATTGTTTGAAAAGGATTTGTCAACTAGGTAATTTTCTACAATGCTTATACCGTGATGCAATTTGATGTGAGATACCCTTTAGTGTCCAACACACAGTTTTCACTTGTTCCAGGTACTTAGGGAAGGTACATTAATTATGTCACGCAGTAAGGGGGAGGGGGTTTAGAAAACGTGACGATCCATACAAAAATTTTTGGAGGTCCATACAAAAAACGTGACAAGGGGGGGAGGGGGTTTTAAAAAAAGTCATTTTTTGCGTGACGTAATTAATGGACGATCCCTTAGAGTGAATTGATCCAAAATCCATAAGCCGACACAATAATTCACATTAGAATTCGACAATAAGTACAGTGGTGACAGATGGTCATGGCTATAGACTAGCAAAGTGACTTGAAACTAGATTTTGTAAGCAGTGTCTGATCTGGGGGGATTCTGGCCACGAAAAGGTTCGCAATTGTCGACCGATGCAACCATTAGTTGTAGCATATGACTTCCTTAGGGAAAACATGTGAAAAATTGCGTAAGGAATGGTTGCAAGATGTACCTGCTATTTAAAATGGACCGTGAGGAACTGAGTAGCGTTCATAGCTAAATTCTATTATTTTGTTTCAGTTGGTTTAACTGGAACTGTTAAAATAATAAACCATATACATACTGTACTCAAAACAAATTAGAGGCAATGATAAGCTTGTAACTTTTAAGCATGTGGGTTAAAATTAATGGAAATTGTATTGAAACTAGCTTAAAGTGTAATGTTAATTAGCAGAATTTCATCACAATCTTTCAAGTGATAATCGAGATGGCATCGGAACAAGAGCAGATATGCCAAATAAATTATGTGCGCCTTCTTAGAATATCCGACAGTGTCCCACAGCTGAATCGGAAAACACCTGGGGTTCCATAATTTGACAGTGCCCCGATTGGTGAAGTCATTCAAGGAGACCCAGCTGAGCTAGTGGTGATCAGGCAGCGGCAGAAAACCGAAGACAGCTGATCCGGTGAAGCCAAGGAAGGTGTGGAATCTGTTCAAGCGTTGACCGAACTTGTCCATCCGCGGCGTGGCGAAGAAGACGGAGGTTTTCAATTGCCGGGCAGGAGTTTTACGTTGCCACATCACGGTTGGCGATTCCAAAAGATTCATAGCAGGATATTCACAAAAAAGTTCTTGGTTTCGCAGGCCATCTCTTTGTGTGGGAGATGATCCAGCCATATGTCAAGACGGGTACCATGAATGTGCAAGTACATCAAGACGAGTGCCTGCAGAATAACCTGCTGCCCTACATGCAGTTTCATTGAAGCGGATCGATATTTTGGCCGGATTTGGCATCCTGCTACTATGCGCGGTGGGTGTTGACTGGTAGAGGGATAAAAATGTTGTTTTTGTACCAAAATACATCAACCAATCGAACTCTTCGGAACTTTGTCCGATTGAGAAGTTTTGGATCAAACTTTGTAAGACACCTTAAGTATTCGAGAACGAGCTAGCTAAAAACAAATCGGCTCCACTATTGCTCAAAACCGTATGAGTGATATCAATGACAACGTACAGTAATTTTTTCATGGAAAGGAGATCCAATAAACATTTGCAATATTAGCCACAACATAATGTTGTTGTTTATTCTCTAAAAGAATGGAGAAAATTCAGCTGAATAGGAGTTTTTGGCGTTGGTTTTTGTGTGCTTATTTCTGTATTTTCCATCTGTCCTGGAAATGTTCTTCTTCAAGACATTTCTGTGGCACATTCCTGAAAATGCCAGAATTTCCACTTTCAGAGCCAGGTTAGGGATTTCATCCGGTCCGGGTGCCTTGTTCAACTTAAGCCCTTTAGCCACTGCCACAAGCTCCTCTTTCGACACTCGCATGTCCTCAACGTCACTTATTATTTCCTCGCTGTACGGTGTACGTGGCCACGTTGTTGACTCCTGCGTCGGGAAAAGTCCATCTACGATAACCTTCAGTTTTGCTGGACATAGCTCTGTAGCCATTGATGGGCATTTGATCTTCGCCATGACAATACGGTACTCGTCGCGCCAGGGGTTAACATCAGCGGCTCGGCACAGCTCCTTGTAGCAGTTTGTCGAGCTCAGTCTTATCTCTCGTTTTAATTCGGTCCTGGCCGCTCGGAATCCCTCCCTATGTACCTCTCTATCTGCTGCGGTTTTAGTTCTCTGGGCACGTCTTCTGGCTCTGAGACAATGATGCTGAGTGGCTCATTCCACCAGTAAGCTGGGCGCTGCTTGTTCCTCGGCTGCAGTTTCCTCGGTATAGTTGCGTCGCATGTCCTTACTAGCGTAGTCATCGGTTCTTCCGCGTTTTGGTTGGAGAGCTCGTTGTCGATCCAAACTGCCTCAACAAAGTGCTCTTTTTGTAGACCTTCGTCTTTCACTTCCACTTGCAACTATTTGTCCCTCGTATTGTGACAGTATTTCGCTGGTCGATGCTATACCAGATCACCAGTTTGTCACTATGGGTATACTCCTCACACTCTCTCCAGTTAATATTTGTCATCGGTGACGGACTACAGAAGGTTACATCGAGGACGGATTCATGACCGCCCTGCGAAAAGTGCTGGCGGAATCTACGTTTGATAGTGTAACTTCCCGGTTTGCTGGAGCTTCTAGCAGGCTGCACCCTCTTGCGTTGGTACATCTGCTGCCCCACTCCACAGCCCAAGCATTGAAGTCTCCTCGGATGACGACCAGTCTTCTTCCGATGAGCTTTTCAGTCAGTGCATCCAGCATCTGGAGGAACTGCTCCATGGTCCACTTTGGGGGTGTTTAGCAGCTGCACGTTAATTTTGGCGATCACGAACCCTTTGCATGAACTGGGCACTACTTCCTGGATGGGAAATCTGCCCATCAGTTGTATCGCAGCCATCACCACTCTACCCGCTATTTCCACTATCGGGAGGAACACGATACTATTCCGCAATGATTGCGACGTCACACTTTGTTTCTGTTGTTGACTGCCACAACAGTTGCTGTGCAATGTCTCAGTGATTGAGATTTATTTGGATTACCTCTATTACTACCGACCTGCTGTTGCCTTTTTATATACAGGGTAACTGTAGTGCCCCATCATATGGTCGTTTTCGTCCTTCTTTTTGCAAGTCATAAATATCGGTTGCTTTGTGCAGTCTCTTACAAAATGACCCTTCTCCCCGCATTACCTGTACAGATCAGGACCTTTGCAGTTCCTCGCCTGGTGACCAAAATCACTAGAAACAATGACGACTCTCAGTGAGCACACCGACCACCCAACTTTAACTAACTCGACCCGAGTCCAACAGCTTGTGCAACAGCCTTCTTCAACCGGATTGTCAATGGAGCATCTCCAAGATCGCACTACCCCTTCAGCGCCCTCGTCAGCTCATCTTCTGTTGGGATCCCGACAAGACCCTTGCACTCAATCACAGTCTCCTGTAAGGAGACTATTCGGGGTTCCTATAGGGTCTGCAGTGCATCAACCGTTGTCTTTTCCGTTGCCTTTTGGCTGTCCTCAAATCGACGATCCGGTTTTTGACTACCTCCATCGCGTTTTTCTTCTCAACACTGTCCCCTCGAGTTGTGCTACTGCTGCTTTGCGGGATGAGCAGCTGGTTCAGGAGCCGCTGAGACTTGCTACTGCTGGTACATCCAATGGCCTCCAAGTTCGGAACTTGTGACGTCTTTAGCTTTCAGCATCTTCGAAACACTATCGCACCTCCGTCTCCGTTGTCTAGCGTTTTGCCATTGTCGTTTAATTTTTTGTTTTTTTCTTTAATTCTTTATTTTTATTTTTCACGTTGAACATGGGGACCGTGTTCAGAGCAGGAGCAGCGTAATTGAGAAATATAACATCTGAACATACTATCCACCACTTAAGGTAACAAGCTTCAAACGTATCCGAAGACCTGCTGAGGTTTTACCGGGACGGGGACAGACGCACCATTAGCACACTTGCAATTTCTAGAAGGTGTCACTCTTCCATACTGAGGAAGCAGAATAGCTCGACTGCGCGTCATGTCCAATCCGTTGACCAATGTCGTATCCTTATTCGGTGCTATGACCAGTATGACGTTATTCAGGTTGGCACTCCTGGGTGAGGTGGGCGCTGGGGAATCCGAGCTCGCACCACCTTAACTCGCAGAGGGGCGGTCGTTAATCCACTCGACGCGTCCTCACAATGCTTGGTGCCCCCTGATTGACTGACTGACTGACTGACTGACTGTTTGACTGACTGACTGACTAACTGAATAACTCTGTGAGCATCAATGGATTCATGGAGATCCATTACATAAAACTCAAGCCCAACAATCGAAGGGCAGCTTCAAAACCCATCTTTTCAGAACAAGAACACATCATTGTCATAAATTTGACGCTCTGGCTTTTGCAATGCAGTCTCATTAAAGACCGCATAGCTGAAATAGGGCCTTCAATTCCATAATCCCTGTTGAAAAATCATAATTTTCTTGAAAGCTCTAAGTTTTGTGAATGTAAAACCGGGTTTACTTCTCAATCATACGTGTTAAAAAAAATTTAGCACCAATTCATTCAGGAAGTCCATTTTATAAAATCCCAGCTCACCAATATTCAAAGGGGTGAGTCAAAATGAAGTGTGTTGCATAAAAATACGTGTTTTACACGTAATCATCTAGAATGGAAATAATGAGGGCTTAGCTTGGGAAGGAGGGGGGATGGTTGGCGGCGGTGCTTCTGAACGGAAATTTTTTAACTACAGAACTAAAATGACCATTACTATGAAAATATCCAACCGATTTAGAATCTCTTATCCGTTTTGGATTCAAAAACACAATCGCTTTCTCTTAATTGTCTATAGACATCATCCATCCCTGGAAAAACTGGATTTCCGGAACTGTGTTCCGAGAATGGTAAACCTATATATATTTCAATAGATTAACCAACAGTAATAATACAAAAACTGTTTAATAAATACACAGAAATGTGTGTGATTGCGAAATGATAATCCGGTGACTTGATCCTGGAACAGTCATTCTGGAGCAGGTTGGGCCCACGGATGGCCAGAAAATTATTTGAATTGTACCCTAACAATACGGGTGTTAAAATTCTTGGAATCATTCCAGAACAAAATTTCTTATCGTTAACGGTACATCCGATGACTTGGCTTCGAAGTGGACACTGGACAGTCTAGAGTAATGGATGGACACTTCAACAGTGTTGACCTAATTTTTCACTCGAACGTCTATTGAACAAGTTCTTGAAAGAGAACTTGTAGTCGCCCCTGCATCTGAGAAGAAATCGGCTGAACATTATGCAACTGGAAGTGTTCCCCAAAATGGCGAAAATATGGACGGGTACTGTCTATATGACACATCACTTTTTGAGAAAAAAAAACGGACAGGCGATTTTTATCGATAGACCGACATCAGAGCCATTCCTCTTGTTTATTCGATTTGAGCCTTTATTTAAAAAGAACAACTGCTAAACGAAATTAAAGCTCGTTTAATATAATTTCCGTCAAGATTGTACCCTGGTGTTGGGAAACAATGAATTGTTAATAATTTCAATCAATTAATTTTCCGAATTCGCACCAATTTTGCAAACTCGAATGCACGAGGTTAACGGCAAATAAATTTCAATAAGTATCTATATTAATCACAGAAGCGGCCAGCTTGTTTTTTCTTTTTTTCCCCCACTCATGCACGGCTGATATGCAATTAAAGCAGCACTCCAGCTTCACACCAAAACCGGAGGTCACCCACGCACCATTCATTATCATAATAAACATAAACATTATAAACTGAAATCATTTACGTTGCGCAAATTCAATTTGAAATCACCAGCAGCAGTTCGGTTCTCGTCTGCCAACTCACATAAATACACAAACACTTGTCCGTTTCTCGTCCGCAAGAACTAACCAACCAACCGATCGGCGGCGGAACCAAGCTAACAAATGAATTCAAATTAATTAATTGTGTTATCACATTTCCAGCAGTACAATTTCGCGCAAGGTCCAACCGAAAGCATGGTGACTGCATTCACTGGACTGGAAGAGCAATCTCATCGCTCCGAGTGGTGAATGGGAGAGAAAAAGTTTGGGATAGCATCAACCAAAATGAAAAAAAGTAAACAAAAAAAAAGACCGAAAAAACGTACCCCAATTTGGATCTCATCGGAACTAGCAAGGTTGATGAGTCCTTCCGTTTTCAGGGTGTGTGCGGTGTGTTGAACAAACACTGAGCTGCGGTCATCATACAGTTGCTGGTCGAACTCGTTGCTTTATACCGTAGAGAACATGATGGTTTCGGTTATCTTTTTTTTGTCTGTTTAAAATGGATTACGAAACAAGGGTGCGAACAATTTGCAATGCAAGGGGAGGTAAACAAGGATTTTGAGGTAAAACAAAGGGATGCCAACATGAGAGCCACAGAAGGGCTGGAATTAAACTGTTCTACAAGAATAATGATGAATTTGCATGGACAATTTTATGAATGAGGGTCACACTTCACATTGCAGCCGAAAGTGATAATTGTTTCATCTGTTAATTTAATACCTACGCAACAAGAAATTATTATTTTCATACAGAATGTGATTCAACATTACCATAGTGAATCGCAGCAGGCAGCGCTTTGGACGTGACGTGTTTTTGGTTTGCTGCTGTATGAGAAATTGATGGTTAATTATAAAAACACTTCAGGTTTCATTTTCGAAAAGACTACACAGAAAAAGATAAAGAATTATTAAAGGTGCGTAAAATTTTCCCTCGTTTAATTCCAAGCCAAGGAAGGCGCAAGCAACGAAATTGTTTGCAATCTTTTATGAGACATATAACAATGATTGCAATCTTTCATACGACAGGCCAGATTCAGGCGTTATCTGGCTTGAATTTACATGAAATATCCTATTATTTTCTGCCAAACCTAGTATTCCCGTTATGTGCATTAGATAACGCACAAAATTTAATGGTTCCTTTTATCTGCGTACCCAAGCAACGCATCTTGTAATAACAAAGTTGAAAATACTGTTAGTCAATAACTACAAATAATCTTTCAATTATATGAACGTTATTTCATTATACGTCGTAAAAACTGCAAAAAATGCCTTATGAAGCGAATCAAATCTCTCCCCAAACAAAAATGTATCTTTGCCAAGCATGGGATTCGAACTTTTATCTTTTGTAGCTTCTTTGCTATGCTATCTCCAATTGTTGAACAGTTGGCTCCTAACCTCTAAGAATTTCGCTCTTAGAGAGAACCTCTAAGAATTTTCCTAACCTCTAAGAAGAACAGAATTGCATAGAACCTTTGTGCGAGTAATGTTAATTCTAAAAAAAATTTCATTAATTTATAATACCTTCACCTGTTGATGATCTTTAAATATATGTTATAATATTTATTTTAACACGTATACGGCTCATTACTAGTAGAAGCGATCTCTAGAAACGCGACATGTTCTACAAATCTTGTAGAAAAAGCTTGTAAATTTAAGTCTACTTGGAAGCCCATAAAAGGAGCGTTATACAGAAAGGCTTTGTGCACAAATTACGTAACGCAAAAAACGGTATTTTGGACCCCCTACACCCCCCCCCCCTATGTAACAATAAGTGACACATGACCAGACTCCCCCCCCCTTTGATTACGTAACGCTCGTGGACCCCCCCCCCCCATATTTCAATTGTGATAAAAAAAAACCTCACAGAAACTGTTATTGTTGTTGTTTTTATGTTTCATTCTCGTTTGGGTAACCCGAAATTAGGAAAAACTGCAAGAATTAGTCAATTAATTTCATTTCAGTAACTTAAAGCTATAATAAAGATTACCAAAAACATTACACTCATTGTACTGCATTTATCCAGGCTACTGGATGTTCTTAAAACTGTAACTGTTATGGGTAAACCGCAGGGGGCAAGTCACTCGGCCACTTTGTGTTACCACAAAAAAAAAACACAATCCGCCACACTTCAAATATAGCCGCCACACACACTTCATGAAAAATAAATTCATTCCTGGCATCATTTACACGAATCATTAACACGAAAAATTACAGAACAATATATTTCTCAGCGTGTAGATGTACGATTTATGGAAAATTGCACCAATTGGAGATGCGAATCGTCATGAGATACCTTTCGTTGAGTAGATCACATTTTAATAGTACCTTATCTTACTAATCTGACTAAGGCCGGCGTGGCCTCTGCTGTACACAGAAGTTGTCTCCATTCTATTCGGTCCATTGCTGTACCTCGCCAGCCTCGCTGTTTGCGGAGGGTCCGCAGGTCGCCTTTTACTTGATCGATCCACCTTGCTCGTTGCACGCCTCTTCTTCTTGTACCTGTCGGTTCGTTTTCGAGAACCATTTTCACAGGGCTGTCGTCCGACATTCTTACGACATGCCCAGCCCATCGTAGTCGACCGATAGTAAATTACTGGACAATGCGTACCATATGTATTTCGCGTACATGCAGGTATAAAAAAAATCCTACTGCGATCCTTAGCCTCTTGTCCACTAACTCCCATCCCTACCTCCCCGTGGTCCCGACTGGGGTATGAGTAACCATAGGAAAGATCGGGTAATCAACCCCGGTGGGACCTTGGTTATATGCTGACAGGGAAGGGGGGGGGGCTGCCCTCTTCAAAGGGTGCAGTCTATCTGAGCGTCTGTTCTCCATGTTATAGGCGGCTCAAAACAGCGTCTGTCCTCCATGTTAGGAGCGGCTGATCATCGTCCTTGTGCCAGCGTGGGACTTTAAACAGTGCTGTGTACGATGGTCTTCCGGCGAAACAGGGGTTGGGGAAGACCCAACAAGCTGCCCCAAAAAATCAATGTTTCAAATAATACAGAAGTTAATACGGACCGGAACAATCGGCAAAGACCTAGGCGACGAATTAAGGACTACGATTGGAAACTCAGAACATTTTAATAGTTCGTCTCCATTTATTGAAATTTTAGCATTTGGTCGGAAATCAAAAGATACACTTAATCTATTTTTCTTAAATTTTCAGATTTCTTGCACCACTTGACCATAAATGTGGTTCTATTATGGCCACTCCCATAAGAACATAAGCGATTGACCATCAAAGGAACCAGAATTCAAAACTATGGCGATAATTGGTGCAATGTTCCAGTCATGGCTAACGTGATTTGGACAAAGTTTGCACAAACACAAAGTTTTGGCTCAGTTTCGATATATTTTCTTCAAAATATGTATTGAAAGCTTTCATTTGACGTATTGAAAGTGGGGTTTCCCTGAATTTTTAAACATAATTTTTAACTAATATAAATTTACCCTTTCCTACTTGCTACTTACTACGGTTATTTTGTTACGTAACGATTTCAACCCCCCCCCTACCCCATGTGTCACAATAAGTAACGGTTGCTCAACCCCTTACCCCCCCCCCCCCTTCATGCGTTACGTAATTTGTGCACGAAGCCAAATTTGCGTCTATTCTGAAATTTGCTAGTCCAAAAAAATCGATATAATAACTTACATGACATGACGTAGAATGAGCTGAAGAACACAAAATGACATTTGCCGTTTTCTACTGTAAATGCAAATTAAAATGCTTATTAATCCTTTCAATACTGCCCCTTTAATTTTTGAGCATTATGTTATGCATTTTATGTTGCATGAAAAAGTCGTTTTGTAATCTATCAGACTATTACCGGACACCGAAAGTGGTGCAAGCAACCCGAACGTGAGTTTTAAATTCTTTTATTCAATCGCAGCCATCAAATCACCTTTTGTACCAGTGTGTATAAAGGTTGACATAGTTTGAAAGCTAGTGAAGCTGGTTCTATGTTATCAACTTTGTAAAAGCACACAATATCGTAGTGCGTAACAAGACCTGATGAAATCGTTCTTCTTTGGAGTCGTAGCCATCGCTGTAGCCTTCCTGTCCATCTACCAGGAAACGGCACAAGCAAAGGAACATACGGGATCCGATGACTAAAAATGAAACAATGTTGACGATCAGTGCCTCACGGCACTACACAAACAGATCAACAAGTGGTTCGATGCGTCAATCGTCTATCTGAAGTTTTTCGCTCATTTTACCCAGGAAAAGATTAACCTACCCGAATTCAAAAAACTCTTCTTCCATTCTGCCGGAGAGGAGCGCGAGCGTGGCATTAAGGTAATCGAGTACTCGCTGATGAGTGTACAGGGACCCGTTGGGAAATCAAGCTTTAACCTAGACTACAGCTTCCAAGTGCCACCCGGAACAGATGGTGAAACTGCTCTGCGTTTTTCTTTGAAGAAAAAGAAAGAAGTAACCCACAGCATCCACGGAGTAATCAAAGCTTGCGAAGAAGGCACCAACGACTTCCACATGGCTGACTACCTGGTCGGAGAACACAGGGTGCGGCACAAAATAATGCGAAAATTTGTTTTATTTCTTTCAAATCCCATTTTCATCTAATACAAGCAATAATATCAACATTTTCGAGTGCAGCTATCTTTATAAAGTCCTTTTTAACAAATTTATTCAATGTGTCCTCCATTTTTATTAATAACATCCTCGAGCCGACACCGGAAGCCAGAGCATGCCATTCGGACGTAGTCCTCCGACATTGACTGCCATGTGCATGTTATGGTTGACTTAAGGGTTTTCACACTAAGGTGTGATGTTTTGCAGGCAGGTGCTTCAACATATGCCCAAATCGAATAATCCAACGGATTCAGATCTGGACTGCTAAGGGGCCACAAATCGTTCGGCCAAAACTTCATGTTATCTTCCAACCATTGTTGGGTTCGATTGGACGTGCGACACGACGCTCCATCCTGCTGTACGACAACGTTTTGGTCCTCGGAGAAGTTGGCCTTCACCCAGGGAAGCACTTGGTCCTTTGAAATACCGATATACACTTCGGTATTGATTTTAACTCCAGCATCAATGAAAACAGGCACAATTTTTGCACGGACCGATTTGATCACATTTTGCGTGCGTGCAAAGTGCGAACCTCTGCTCCCCGGCTTCCGCTGCTTAGGACCATCCCGCAGGGACTTTTTTATGCGGTAAACTGTTTCCAAATGGCACCCTACCACCCCTACCCAATCTCGATCGGCTTCTTCTGGGCGAGCAACAAACTGGTGATTACTTCTTTCGGGAACATTTTAACGAATTTGCAATAAAACCTATAGAATGTTTGGATGCAGCACTTGAAATGAAACATTAACAAATACACTTTCGACAGAAATTAGTCACTAGCTACACGAATTAACCCAATACGCAAGTTTAAATATTTTCGCATTATTTTCTGCCGCACTCTGTACCTGGATCAGTAGCAGCAGGATCAGCGCAAATTGGCAGAGAAGAACCCAACCCTCAGCAAGATGAAAAAGAGCGCACCCAAGTTGGGAGAATTTCTGTTCGACAAGAACTAATGTAAACCGTGCTAGACTGTACCGCTTCATCAACAACGGAGTGTTGATTGTTGAACCTAAGAATTTGAGTTCGTTTATAGCTTGTTACTTAAATGTTAACCCTAGTTACCTAGAGATAGCGCGAACTGAAGATTAAATCTTATCATGTGACTTATCGTGACGCGTGGAACCGACAGCATTAAAAATATGTCGGATGCTATTAAAACATCGACCATGTAAATTTAAGGCTTGCAAATTCCAGTATTCAGTCAAGCGGCTAGTTATCACCGCTTAATGCAGTTAGATTTTAAATAGCCAAATATAGTCTAGAAGCTTTTGTAAGCATAGTATTTGGCACGCAATTTTGAGTGTGACAGTATTTATTATTTTAACGGCTGTTCCAGAAAGTATAAGCACACCTTATTTTAACGGTCACTTTGAATATAATGAAATTTTTCAACATATCATGTCATTACGCAAAGGACACTTTAGAATGGTACAAAATTCAAAATGTATGTTTCGTGTCGAAAGACATGAATCCGCCGAACTGCCCGGAGACACGGCCAATCGAGACTTTTTGGGCTTTAACCAAAGCAAAGCTTCGAAAATTCATAAAACCAGCGGACGACATCCAAAAAATTTTAAAAAATTGGCCAAAAGTGGTCAAAATGGTGGAAAGTACCACTGTGCAGAAGCTCATGTTCGAAGAAAAGTTAGGAGTCTTGGCTATGATTAAATATTTTGATTACACGAGAGTTTAATATCATATTAAACACAAATACAAATATGATTTGCCAAATAAAATTAATAAAACTAAAAAAACATGACTTTTTTGTTATTTTGAAAGTGTGCTTATACTTTCTGGAACAGTTTTTATGCGGCTGCGACTAAAGTTAATGCTATGGCCTCAACCGTGTGAAGAGAAATGGAGCATCAGATAACTTTCTTAGGATAAATATTCCCAACGACCATTTTTAAATGAATTTTTGTTCTGTATACCAAACAGAGCAGTCTATTTAACTTTTTTTTAAATTTATTTATTTCACGTTGGCCTCTTTCCTCACATGGTGACAATCACCAACGCCAGGAAGACGAGTCCACCACCTGGACCCTACCTATCGATTCATGAGTAGAAGCCGGGATGAATGACTGTACTTCCTTTCCGAAGGAAGACGTGACCAGATTTTTTCGCCTCAGAAAAACCACCGAAGTCAACTGGGATTAAACCCAGACCCACTGGGGTGCCAAGTAGCAGTCACGCTTACCACTACACCACCGACGCCGCAGTCTATTCTACTCAGAGCTGGTAAATCTCACGGCCATCATTTGACAATGAAGGAATAGGCAATCTCATTGTCACGAGAAGAAATGAACTATCATGAGATTTCTTGTCATTCTCACACCATCATGCAGTCATGAGATTTTGTCTCATGTGATTTTGTTTTACAAATTTCTAAATAGTTTACCTAAGATTAGCCAAACAGTAATATGTAATTGACAGAGTGGACGGTTTATTTCAAGTTTTGTTATGAAACTTACAATTATATCAATAAATGTGTTTGTAATAGCGATGACCAAAACAATGTCACGTGCTGTCATAACGAAAAATTCGATGAGATTTGAAAGAAAATCTTCATCATCGTTTTCTCGCCTGATAAAATTTTCAAACGTAGTTCGGTAAAAATCATATGTCATTTTTCAGTGAAAATGACATTTGCCAGCCCTGATTCTACTATTCTCTCCGATTATTGATTTTCCTTTTCCTTCCCTATTAGCACTCTTGTTGCCATTCAGTTGAGATAACATAAATATGACTTGCTAGGTCATAATCAAGTTTCTACAACTAATTACGATCGTAGTGTGCTACTTGGATGTGAAGGCTACGTAGGTTCCCCGTGTCTTCTTAAGGTAGATTCCAAATTCTCCATAGCTCCAACGGTTGCTGGACGTGACCAGGTGAGAAATCTAGGAGTGTCTTCGAGAAGATTATTGCGTGAAGAAACGTATCAGTAACTGGTTTCGTTTCATGGGGACATGCAAGGTCTTCAACGAATTATTCTTCATCGTAGCTCCATCCATGAGGTGTGCAAACATCAATGCTATGCTATGCAAGCGAAGCAAATCCTCCAGACTCGCCAGAAGTCATACAAAAGAGAAAAGTTTGGCGCTTATGAAGGGGAAAGTTCCGGAAAACAAGGAAAAACGACAAGGATTCGAAGAAAAGGTTGATGAAAGTGTGTGAGAAAGATGGCGTAAAAGTTGCACAGGATGTTATGGCAAACGCTAGGTTCAAAGTGTGGGATTCAGCCTACACAGATAAAACGAAACACTGAATTTTCTGCGTTATCTAATGCACATAAAGGGAATGCTAGATTTGGCAGAACATAATGGGATATGTCATGTAAATTTAAGCCAGATAACAGCTGAATCGAGCCTTTTGTATGAAAGATTGCAAACAATATCGTTGTTTACGCTCCTTTGGCTTGGAATTACACGAGGGGAAATTTTACGCACTTGTTAAAATTAATTATTTTTTTCTGTATAGGACAGGAAGCTGCATAAAACAATTTAAACAACATTAAACGGGTACGAGAGGAAACTGTTTCAGAACGTCATGAAATCAGTTGAAGCGAATCAATAATTTTGGACTTGAATTTGTTGGCCACATTCACTTGGTGTTGTTCTAAGTATTCGCATTTGAACAGCATTCTTCTATCATTGAACAACCAAACCACAGCGTAAATCAATATATTACGGTAAAGCGGGTCCAAAATCTGTTTTACTGCTGATCAAATTACACATATCGATCCTTATGGACAATGAAACTTCAATTGGACTTGCTTTCGAGGTAAAAGTATTATATTGTCAGAGTTCGTGGAGATGTCAAGAAATTTAGTTTTAACCTGCCTCCCATTTTCATCACAGAAACAATGTCGAAGCCATCGGTGGTAAACGAACTGTGTTTCGAAATTATTCCCATAACACTTTACATTTTTTATAACAATCAAATTGAACACAATCAAAAGTATTTCGTGATGGAAGAAAATGTCATGACATTCTTGTACTGTTTTCTACAGGCAATGAAACAGTACTCCTGCCGCCAACTTGACTCAGATTTATGACGCTATTCTATTCTCCTGTACCTGGAAACTGTTGGTGGTGTCTGGTTCTCAAATTTTCGTACCAGGTGACTGTTTTCCTATAATGCACATTTACCACCACTGGTCAGAGCATAGCAAATTACAGACGTAGGTATTGTTTATCACCAATTATTATGCCGGGTCAGCTATAACTCATCCTTATTCAAGCCAAGCGACTTAATTTTTTGTACATTAAGGTAACAGTTGCTTTAACCCGATACAAAAGTAATTTTCTATTAAATATATATTAACTCAAACTCTCATAACACTTAAGAATGCCTAAGTTTAACAATCATCGTAGTAAATGGAATCAATCAACTATTTGTCAATAATTAGATATTATTCAAAATACATCGTTTGTCATAACATCTGGTAAGCCACCAAGTAACTTTGATAATAAATTTCATTTTACCAAGGTGACGTTGAACGGAACCAACATCATCCCTCAGCATCCAATAACTCCAGAACGTTCTCCAGAAGCGTGCGAAGCAATGTGGACGTATTCCATTACTCACCATCATCAAAGAGGCTGCAACTCCCAATCCCCAAGCCTTAACCACTTCTCATTCCGATGCTCGTCTGTACTGAAATTCTATGTAGCCGATTACCGTCTGGTTTTCCTGAATTCGCAAAGGGGTAGCAAGCAAACAGAGGAAAAATAACATCCTCGCATATTTATCCAATCACAGTCAATTATGCTCCAATCTTTTCTCTGCAATATTTGTTCGCTCGGAAAACGTGTGCGAGGCACTCTCGCCTGGCATCTCTGCTGCCATGAAAGCTACACCTTTTCGCAGCAAATGCACCCGTCACAGGAGGAAACCAACCAACACCAAGCCAGCAGCCATCCAGCAACGTATCAGCGTTTATTGGAGCGTGCGAACGGGGAAAACCTCGTTGATCCTTGATGCGAAATGCGAATCCTTTGCCCAATCACTTTTGCAACTAGCACCATACAGCAAAAAGCCACGTGTAATTCCGGGCACGTATCGCGAATAGCATATAATTTAACGTTCATCATCAATTCCCGTTGCACATAATAATGACGGGGTGGCTCAGCGGTGTGCGAGGATCGTTTCTGCTGTTCGGCCGCCACCACATTCAGATGTTCATATCTTCATCCCTCTGGGGGAAGCTGAACGTCAAGCTTTAGGCGGCGTTAGATGTGTCAGTGAAGTAAGATGTACGTCGGAGACAGGTAGATTGACAGACAGGGGAAGGTCGTTGCAAAGCGTTCTCTCCTCCGACCCGCCCCCATGTCGTGTGCGATGTTCGAATGGTTATGCAACGGCTGTCCCATGAATAATGGATGGAGGTGTGGCAATTTCTCATTTTTATTCCAAACGGAAGACAACTTACAGGATAAACCGGAGAGCTCGTTCCGCTGTCAGTAGTAAATTGACATGCTGGGAAGAAAAAAGTGCATTACGGTGTTCTTGACTTTTTTGTCTTGCTGGGCATTAAATTGATTTCGCTGGGTTGTTGGAACTGAAAAGATATTCTACGAGACTTCGGAAATGTAGGTCTCGATTTATTGATTTGTACCCATTATTTTCAGCAGAGAGCGAAATCAACGCTCATTGATTATGTCATTGTGCATAGCAATTTATAGACTGTTTCAAAAATTATAAGCACACCTTCTGAATATATTAAAATGTTGAGATGCCCGTTGTGGTGGCGGATTCGTCCGGGCCTTGACTTACCCTGCAGTGCGATGTTAGGCAAAGGTAATGTCCTTGGTTCGAGTACTACTTTACCCATGCCCTTTCGCTCTATTTTTCATACTTCTATTCTACTTCCAACCTACCGTAAACTGACGGAACTTTCAACCCTCTCACATCATATCTTTCATTCAAACAAACATTACTGTCCACTCCTGGTGCCTCATGGTGATGAGTGAACATCTCCTTCTACATCATATTAAAATGTGATTTTTAAAATATACATTATTTTATTTGGCAAACTATATCAGCACTTGTGTTTAACATAACATTTTATTCTTCTTCAATCAAAGCCTCTAATAATAATCGAGAAATATCGATTTTCCTCGAGCAGGACCCATAGATTTCTGCACAGTTGCACTTCCCACCAATTGCAATTCTTTTAAAAAATTTCAAAGTTATCCGCTGGTTTTACAAGTTTCCGTAGCTTTGTTTTGGTCAAAAATCCCAGAAAGTCTTGATTGGCCGTGTCTCCCGGCAATTTGGAGTATTCATGTCTATAGGCACAAAACCGACATTTGGGCTTTTGTACCACCCTACATGGCGTAAAAACATGATGCCAGTTATGTCCAGAATATGACTGGGCCATCATGCTATTTGATCATCGGCAATAAACGCTTCTGGAGGAATTCCTTGATGTACTTCTGGGTTTTCATTGTCTACAATATTGCGTACCGACTAGATATTTTGCCGAACTCGTATATTGCCTGCTATCATCCACGTCTTGTCAAATTTTCGGTGAAAATGGCCTTCTCCGTCCCGGGGATATTCCTGTCCTTGCTAACAGTGAATTATTGTGGTCCGGGAAGATTTTTAACCTAATTTCACATACTTTTCATCGCCCATGATTATACACCCAAATTATCAACATAAAATTGTATGATATAGTTTCTGGGCTCTCGGTTTCACAGACGCGACCTGGTTTCAATTCCTTTTTGAATTTATTCTGCTTCCGGTATGTTTTGAGTCTAAGTCGATCTTTTGCACCCATCACAATAGACGTCGAGATCTCTATCGTTTTCACCACATCTTGAAAAGATCACAGGATCGGATTTCCGATAACTTCTTGGTGCATCTTCAAACGTACTTTGTTCTCCATATTTTCTGACTGCAGTTTGTACTCAGGGCGACGGAGGAGATTGGTAATCGTACACTTGCTTCATGTGACCCTAGGTAAGGTACTCATCGATGAATGCCGAATATTCCTGAACAAGATCGGCATTGCGTCCAAGACGGTTTTCCAGCATACGAAAACGACGGATAGCGGTGCAACGGTTGTCGCCAAGTTGGTTAATGACGTCATCCCTTATAGGTAAGCGAACAATGTATTATCCTAGGGAGTTAAGCTTCTACGACGGAATAGTTTTGAACATTTTCGTCTACTTAAATTTTTAGAATTGATCGATGAAGTGGTAAATATCGGTGATTATTGAGACGAGGGCAGAATTGACCAAAGTGAGAAGATTCGCCAAGTTGGATGCGTCAAGGTGTATGCGACCAGGCACCTTGAAAAGATCCAAGAAGATGTCTGCCCCGATGATCATGCCGATTGGTTTCGCTCCGTTGAGTGTTGATGGGTAAGCGAGTTGTACTTCATGGGAACAAACAAACTCCGAACAAAAGTCTCGTGCCAAAACCAGGGCTCGAAAGCTGTACAGCTGCATTTTTGGACAATGTCGACCAGTGCATTTTTGATGGATGACGAAACATACGTTAAAGAAGATTCAAGAACGCTACCGGGGCCGCAGTTTTATACTAAATCTGTTGGGGAACGTGTGCCAACCGCAGATACGACTGTTGCGATGGAGAAATTCGGTCAGAAGGTGCTCATTTGGCAAGCTATTTGCACATGTGGCTTGCGTTCTTCAATTTTCTATACAAAAGGAACTATAAATGCTGAGATTTATCAAAAGGAATGTTTGAAGAACAGGTTGCTACCATTGTATAGAAAGCACCAGTCCCTCCTCTCTTCTGGCCAGATTTGGCATCGGCACATTACGCCAAATCCACTCTACAGTGGCTGACGGAGAATAACATCAAGTTCGTAGAAAAAGACATCAACCCACCAAACTGTCCCCAGTTGCGACCGATCGAACGCTATTGGGCAATATATGCCAAGTGGAGACATCGAATGAAGCAGATGTAAGCGCGATGGTGACCTCAGACAGAACTAAACCTTTGGCAGTGGTAGAAAAGTTTCCGATTCTTAAGCGGATTGAAACGACAACCTTGTACCTTGCACACGTCGACGACTGCCCAATACCAGAAATTGGCACGGAGATCTTCTTGCGATGTGCCCTGACCAGTTGTGAGAGAACTTCAGTGATGAATCAGCATTCACAACCAGAATCGAAAAGTGCTCATACAGCAAGCTCGGTTCCATGATCATCAACCAGTTTGACGACAACGGTAGCTAGGTAAACTCGATTGAGTGCTTGTCCGGTGGTTAAAGAAAAATATGCTTTTGTCCCTTGCGGGGTGTACTGGGTCGAGAAGTGGTAGGTTCAATTGCTCTGGAGTTCACAGTAGTAGAGTTGCTGCAATTGTAGAAGGATTTGCGCATCTATTATGAACCTAAATGCTCAGACAATGTATCATAGCCCCAATTTTTATTTTATTTTACGAAACTTGGAAACTCCATGAACAACCTGAAATTTAATATAAAGGATAGTGTATCTAAAATGTATGCTACACCATGCAACAAATGAGACAGAAACAGAATCGTCCCAAGCTCCGACGATGACTACAATTGATGCTGGCTTCCTGATGATGATGATGATGAAATACTACCATCTATTGTAGCAAGGTAACTTTCCATAGCAGTGGAATAATCTGAAAAACGATTTGATCAGGATTCTACTGTTGTTTGTGATCTTCAAGCTCCTGTATGAAGGGCCAAAAACGTTTGGGCGGGCCTGTAAGCAGAGACACTTACGCGAAACCCGCGAATAAAGGGAAGAGAATCTCCTTCCAAAAGCAAGTTCACACATACAGCATTAGAGTCGAGCCCTCGATTGACAGAATAAACCCAATAGATGGGGTGTCTTCAGTGCAGAGCTGGGTATGGTGATGAACGTGGCATTTCCGACAGGTGCTTGTTGGCAAACATTCTCGAACTTGGTGTATAGTTACGGCACAGCTGATGCCGACGCACCTCCCTTTCTGTCCTATCTACGCTGGGTTTTGAAAACATTTGGCAAAGGTATAATGGGTGATGCTCTGAACTCTCGACGCATTTCTTACTAGAAGAAACTTGGTTGGCAGTATGACAGGCAACTGAACGTTGGGATGGTTTTTTGTTTTGCTGGTTGAATGATGAAGTACCCAAAGTTTTACCCTGGATAGTTTGAGCACGCTGACTCTACGCTGAACAAATGACGTCAAGTCTTTGAACGACACATCTTCTTTGGAAGAGACGAAAACTGTTTCAGAATTGTCGTTCTATGTCGACATATAGCTCACAATGTAATAGAAATAGTTTCCATGAATCATTTCAAAGATTTTGACATCCATTCCCGGAAATCCAGCAGCACAGCCCTGGAAATGTGGGTACAAGATAATTTCAAACAGATATTGCTGATAGAGTCCATAAAGCGGATGAGTTTTTGAATCTAATTCCAAAAAAATTGAAATCGATCAAGGATCGGTTGAGAGTTCCAATAATTTGAATTTGATGGAAAGCCGGGGAAGTGCCCCATTCGGCCCCCCCTTTCTACTATTTGCATCTTGTCCAGGGCCCGGCAATTAATGAGCTTATTAAAACAATCAGATAAATTAATGATAGCAAAAACATTTTATTTCAAATTTATTTCAAAAGTAGCAGGTGGAGTTCTACTAGTTCGCCCTTGAGCTTAACCACTCGCTGTAGACGATCGAAAAACGCATCGTAGGAGACCCGTAGACGTTCTTTTGGTATTTTATTCCAGACTCCCGGCAGATGTTGCTTCAGCACTTCCACACCTTTATGTTTTTAGAGCAGACCTTAGCCTTCAACTTACATCAAATAGTTAAATCTTAGAGGTTCAACTAGGGTGAACTCGCCGGCCACTCCTAGCTCGAAATGAATCGTGGAGAATTTTTCAAACTCCAGAGTTATGTTATTTTTGCTTTGTTAACCAGCACCGAATCCTGCTAGAAAACTCAATTCCGACTCAATCCCGACGATGACGACGTTTTGTAGAACTAGTTCCCGGTATGTATTTTGACCTTTGCTTCTACAGGGCCAAAACCAGCGAAGTCCGGCCATCACGGATGATTCCAGCCCAAACCATCACCCATGCTGGTTTCTGTCACCTGATGGCCGTGTCATTAATCAATTAAATAATAATAATAATAAGATACATCCACTGACAGTCAAGACACAATGTAAACAAAGCAACGAAAAGTCGTTCAATACAGTTTGGTGTGTAACGTAATAATGACTGTTGAAGTATGTAGCTGTTCAATTGCGGGACACTGTATAATGCAAACTGTGTAACACTTCCTTTAAAGGAATCATCTTACCACCTTCTCTCGATTATAGGTTTTATAGAAGAAAAGGTAAAATTATTCAAAGAAAAATTATTGGTTCACAAACAAAAGTCCTATCAAATCTACGTTCAGGGTATCAACGTACTTTGTCACTAGCATTGACGTCAACATTATTTTCCACAAAAGTTTTTGTGTAAAGTTTTGTGAAGTACATTTTTTTTCAAATATTCTCTAGTTATTTTAAAATTATCAAAACATTGTAATAATAAAATCAATAGTATGATGAAATAATATGCAATTTTGAAAATATATATCCAAATATTATGCAAAATTATTATGCTCTTTGCACGAAGTATATTTCATCTATTAAGTTTCATTAATTTTTTACAACTTGATCAAAGAAGCAAATTGGGTACAGCTTGTTGATTTTGAACTATGATTTACTGAAAAAAAAATCTCCTAAAATACAAATTTCCTTTTCAAAAGTTTATCTTATGTTGCAAGGTAATGGTAATACCTAGTTTTATTTATTGTTGTCATCCAATTCTTCCCAAAAACAAGCATATTGAAGTTATATTTTTTTGTAAAATTAGTGAGCCACTGATCGTAACAACACATGCTGATTTAAATATTATCGGAATGACTTTTTCTGTTGAATTGTTAAAACTCCGCTGAAAGTAATGTGTGATGTATTGTGATAAGAACCCACCATCAGTGCAAGATTGTGTTTGTATTGTGAAAACACGTGGCCTTCTGGCAGGAGTCTTTCGAAGATCACAATACAAGGGACTGGTGATTCCACGGCGATTTTCCAGAACTTTTAAAAACTGCGATGAAGCCCACAATCTTCACTTTAGTTTTGATCGATTCTTCGCTTAAGACATTAATTTAAAACGTTTTTTGTTGGGTTTAATCTATGGGATGCCTTAGGTCAACGATACTCATTGCCGGAAAGTTGAAAACTGGTAAGAATTTATTGCTAGTATGCTGTTGATACTCAAAACGAAACGAAATCGATATCATTTAATTGATTGAATTCTTAAACATACCCAAACAAGAATATAAGTAGAACGCCTTGCTGGTTTGATCTTTGTATCAGGATTGAAAATCAATCCTTAAAATGTTTTTTTTTTGTCACTAGAATACAAACAAGATAATCGTGTCACAACCTGGCAATGCATTGAAACTTTCCCAAATACAACACCATTCAAAGTTTTCCAACTGGAACGAATAGGTCTTCGGAATAATCTTCCAATCGTCCTTCCTTTGCTCGGCCGAAGCACACTGGGATCGCATTAAACAAAAGCCGAAGAAAAGTTTATTGTTTGTTGAAATATGCTGCGGCGTCAATCTAGCGTGTTCATCTTGAACAGCTTAGGTGGTTCCAAATTAATAAAATAACATGATTTTTTTTCTATCATTTATTTAAATTTTCCGATCAAAGAAAATGATATTATTCTTGTGTTGATTTTTTGTTATAATATTTACACGGAGACCAATATATTCTCATACAAAATAAAACTCTACTTATTTCAAATCGATAATCTAGATTTTATTGATAACTTTACCCATTATATTGCTATATAATACTGATCAACTACAGCATATTTTTTGGAATAACACCGCCTTTAACCTTCTTGACCAGCTCCAGACGTTTTTCGAAACCGTCACAGGCGGCACGCACGACTTCCATCGGCATTTCGTCCCAAATTCGTTGATTACGGTTTCAATTGGTTCATATTAGACGCCCTGTGGTCATTTACCTTCGCCAGCATGTATGACCATACGAAATAATCCAAGTGATTTAGATCTAGTGAGCTGGGAGGCCATTCATTCTTGTCCAAAAAGTCGGTCAAATTTTCTCGGCACCAGCCCTGAACGAGATTTGCAGCATGTAATGGTGATCCGTTCTGCTGAAACACATAGTGATCATTTCCAAACACCTCTTGTACATATGGCTTGACAACTTCCTCCAAAACTTCCATTTTATAATATACGGCATTCACTTTAACGCCTTTTTCGATGAAAACCGGTGGTAATTTGCCTCGCTTGTAAATTCCTCCCCAAACAATCACTGACGCAGAAATTTGGAACCGTGGAATATTCACTCTCTAGAACAGTTCTCGAAGAAAGAGCCCACAATCTGTCGTTCTGGACATTGTGGGATTGTTGCAAGACGAATAACTTTTCGTCGGAAAAGATAAATTCTTCCCCACCGTGCCGCGACAAAAGCAGGCTTGCTCTTTCGAGTCGTTTCTGCTAGGAAGGTTCCGAAACTCCGTGAACCTTGCGTTTCTTGAAAGCTTGTAATGCGAGATCATTTTGCAGTATATTGTGCATTGACGATCTCGAAACATTCAGAACTGCGGCCATGATTTTCGTCTAATCCGTTCCCTGACCACTTTGACAACTCGTGCAGTCCGCACCGTGCGAGTACGACCGGTTCTCTTCCGGTCATCTAACGAGCAGGTGTCACGGTACCTTCAGATGGTTCGGTACGCATAATCCCGCTTTATTCCGAGATTTTTCAAATTTATGAAAATAGCTCCCGGGCGCTCTTCTTTCAAAAACGTTTTTATCACCTCAACACAAAACTCCTTCATCGCTGGTAAAAGATAAACAACGAATGAAAACAATCGGACATAACCTAAAAGCGTTTGTATAAACATAGTGCAAAACTACACCAACACATACGTGAAGCATGTTGAGTAGTTGCACGAGAATATATTGGACACGGTGTACATCCGTCGAACCATTCTGAACGGCCGTTGTGAGAATATCACCATGAAAAACTCATGCGCATAGCGTGTTACCAATCTTTATTTTTCTGTTCTCTTCCATATCCTATGACCGCGAGCAATACCATATGGCACGACCTAATATATAACGGGGAAATGGAGGGACCATCAGGGCACCCAAGAGAAACAATTTGGATAGGGAGCATGGGACTGTCTCCTCCCTATTGTTAACTTTTCGCGGAACGAGGGCGGTCTCTTCAACCCCATCTATTGGGCTTAATCTGAGAATCAGAGGCTCGATTCTAATGCTGTGGGTGTGAACTTGTTTTTGGAAGGAGATTCTCTTCCCTATATTCGTGAGTTTCGTGTAAGTGTATCTGCTTACGGGTCCACCCAAACGTTTTTGGCCCTTCATACAGGAGCTTGATCATCACAATCAACAATAGAATCCTGATCAAATCGTTTTTCAGATTATTCCACTGCTATGGAAAGTTACCTTGCTACAAAAAGTGGTAGTATCTCATCATCATCGTCTTAATTCTAAGTCAGAATTAAATTTTTAGTTGAATTGATATGCAATCCGAATTTGCAATGTTACGCCAAACGCATTCAGATTAATTAGGTTTTACCAGTGTTGTGGCACCAAGAGGTGCCAATGTAGTTTATATTTTAGTCAAGTTTATGAGAACCTACCTGGTTTCTTTACAATGATCCTTACCTTTGAAAATTCCTTTTACTCCTATCAAAGGTTTTATTTTGACTTTATGAACTCGTAAAATGCTGTTTTAAAAGGCCGTTTTAGGACACATTTCAATTATGACACAGAGAACAGACATCCAAGCTAGAATGCCCACTGTGTGTATATTTTTGTAACTGCCATTTTAAAATTACAGCTCGTTTCCGTTAGTTTTGGTGAATCGTATGTTGATGGCGCCACTTCTCACCTTGAGACTTGATAGCCTGTCACTTTTAGTTTGGTGAAAACTAGACTAGGTGGCGTTGTTTTTCCAACGGTTTGCTTTTAAAAGTTTACACAGTATATTGGGGAAAAAAAAGTTCGAGCCTGGATGTCTGTTATCTGTGATTATGAGTTGAAAAAGCATATTAAAACCGTTTTTCCTCCAGTAAATGCATTAAACGGCAAATTGGCATTGAGGAAAGTCACCTAATGACCAAATAGTTTTAAAGTAGCCCTTCCTAAGATAAGTTGGCTTTTTTAAAAAACTGTGCTTTCTTTTTATCGCCATATTGCAATTTAAGAAATCATTGAAATGTGGAAAAATAAATACACCAAATATTAAATATAATGCAAATGAACTGTGGATAGGGGTCCAATTTTGGCATTCTTTCAGATAACCATCAATTTTCAGGAAATTCATGATGAATTTATCGAAGATATTTGTTTTAATTTTGTTTCTGTTGATGTAAACTCGCATAATCTCCGAGGCGCATATATTTTCGGCTCTTTTGTCAATATTCAACATAACATTTAATGCGCATATGATTTTGAGCATGATACACTATATAAAACTCAACTTGTTTTGGATATTTTGCAATCAAACAAAATTTTCCGTAACACTAGAACTTTTTTCTAAGATATTATTTACTGTTTAATGAATCAGAAGAGCAGAGAATCAAACAAAGCAGAACAACAAAAACCAACCACGATACCAACGTGAAGTTTGACAACTGTGGCCATTTGGCCCTATGCTGGTTTTGATGTCAGCCAAAAGGTTTTATGAAGGTTCTCAAGTGGTTATAACATCTTTCACTAGAGCATTTTCTAAATCTTTATGGTCTTATAAAGGTTTTCCTCCTTTGATTTCGCAGTCGTCTATAAAGTGAGCCACTATGTACACATTTTGGCTTAATTAATGCATAGAGGAGGTGTTGGTGGAAAAAACCAGTTTTGAATATAGTTTTATCAACAAAGCCGGGAGGAGTGTTGTACGGCTGAAATAAAACTAAAATTGTTACTTGGGTTGTTGTTACTATTATTTTACGGAAAATCAGTGATGTTTTTGTTCTGTAGTTAAATATCCATTACAAGAAATTTTGAAAAAGATACGTTGACTGGAAAAGTCTTGGTTCACGCTTAGCGAGACCCAGTAATTCAAAATAATATAAAAAAAGAAAACACTTCGTTCTGACCATAATCTTTCACAACATCTAAGCACGTCATTGGATTTCAAAGGAAATCAGAAAAAAAAATATTTACGTATACAGTAACAACCATATGACATCGAGTGGATTTTATTTTACATCAAAATTAAAAAAATTACAATCAAAAACATTCATTCAAAATCCGATTTTGAATTTTGTCCGGCCTTGTTTCACCGTGCAGAAGGGTAATCACACAACATGCCTTCTATGATTCGTTTCAAGCTTTTATTTTCTCATACACTGCTCTCGACTTGTGTAATCTGCTACCCATCATGGGATTGAAACATCTTGCTTATTCCAAAGGATTGTGGGGATGACAAAAAGCACAGAAAAAAATAATCAATTTTAGTAAACAAGTAAATGTTCCCATCCTTTGATTGCAACTCTGATTTAGGCAACATTTCGCTATAATTAACCTGAAATATTGCGTGAAATGATGTCTAATCTAGCGTTCCAAAAGTGCACACTACATATCACAGAAAATAACCTATTTTTTTCAAAGTGTGAGCCCCCCAAAATTCATTGGAAAAAACTCACACTTGGTGCTATCTCGACCGACATACCTCCTCCGACGTACATACTCCTTCAATAGACACGCTCGACAGACTGGAAGGGCAAAACCTGGCAGTTTGAGAATGGGACGAAGGCTGTCAATCCCTAGTCCATTTAGCAAACGAATCACAAAATCCAACCAACCAATCGACTACGACTACAACAACAACTGGTCAACCGACGCATGAGAGTCATCTTCTACCCGGTCCCACATGGCTATCAAATATACATTGAGATATACACTCTGCATTCCGTATCGTACGACCTGAGCAAGAATAACCAGAAGATCCCCGAACGACATAGATTCACAGAGATTGAGAGAAACTGTCCTAGGAAACGTCACACGATCTATCACCATCATGGGTGTAATTTACTACAAATATCAGAATAAAATATTGCAATCACACACTTGTATCACCCTGATCGACCATCAAAGGATTGCGTGTAAGCAACCTAATGGATAGAAGGATGAATGGATGGATGGGTTTGTGTCACCGGGACTAGCTCTAGCGACCACTTTCGGGTTGTCTGGCTTTTATCAGACTGGTGAAATATTAATTTGATTTTGCCTTTCTACGAATGTCTATCTCCAAACTTGGTGTTAGTGTGAATGAATGTGCCAGCGAAAAATTGTGTCGGACGTCAGCTGGAGAAAACGAGAATTTGCTACAAGTTGCATATGGATCAAACCATCCACAGTGCGATGTAGAGAATTCAGGTTAACGTTGGTTATCTCGGCGATGAAAGGAAACTTGCAGAAATTGACTCGACTTTTCTAGGAAGGTAAAATTCCTTGCCAGGGGGAGTGAACAAAGAGGAGATACTTATTTATTCAACTAGAGTGGACAGGTTGAAAGTAGGCAAATTGGATTGAAGTAGATCAATGGTGTGTGTGTCTGGTTTAGTTTGTTTCGGTGTTTGGTGTTAGTATTTGTGACAGTTTATTTTCCAAATTTCATAACAATAGATGCTTGATGAAGTTTTTTTTCAGAAGCAGATAATTTATCATCTCCATGCGAAGCGCTAGGAGCGGACAGTAATTTTATTGCTAGAACAAATAGACATGAAGAGAAAGTGTATTGATAGATCCGTATAGAGTAACGGCAGGCTTTGAAAATTGAAAGAATACAAGATTGAAAACGAGCGGAGGGCATTTGAACGGTAGTATAAAGGGCGATACGGTCAAAATTTGGTCAATATCAACTTGACGTATTTCTTTCAATTTTGCATTTAAAAAGCCTGAACACCCCTCATTTTGAAGGTGTGTGTGTGTAGAATGTTGCTCCTATTTTGATTTTGGAATTCACTCTTCAGTTGTCAAAATGCCGTCCAAGCAAGAAGAGCAGCGTATCAAAATTTTGCTCGCGCATCGCGAAAATCCGAGCTACTCGCACGCAAAGTTGGCAAAATCGCTAAAAGTTGCCAAATCAACCGTCACAAATGTAATTAAAGTGTTTGGGGAACGTTTGTCGACAGCCAGGAAGTCTGGATCGGGGGGAAATCGAAAACCGGAAGCCGCTGAGACGACAAAGAGAGTTGCCGGTAGTTTCAAGCGAAACCCTAACCTATCTCTCCGAGATGCCGCAAATAAGCTGGGTGTATCGTCTACAACCGTGCATCGAGCCAAAAAACGAGCCGGACTATCGACTTACAAGAAGGTAGTGACTCCAAATAGCGATGATAAACAAAATACGACGGCCAAAGCGCGATCCCGGAGGCTGTACACGACGATGCTGACGAAGTTTGACTGCGTGGTAATGGACGACGAAACCTACGTCAAAGCCGACTACAAGCAGCTTCCGGGACAGGAGTTTTATACGGCAAAAGGAAGGGAAAGGTAGCAAATATTTTCAAGCACACGAAACTGTCAAAGTTCGCAAAGAAATATCTGGTTTGGCAAGCCATCTGTACCTGTGGCTTGAAAAGCAGCATTTTCATAGCTTCCGAGACTGTCAACCAAGAAATTTACGTGAAAGAGTGTTTGAATAAACGTCTGCTGCCTTTCCTGAAGAAACACGGTTGTTCCGTACTGTTTTGGCCGGATTTGGCATCTTGCCATTACGGTAAAAAGGCCATGGAGTGGTACGCCGCCAACAACGTGCAGGTGGTTCTCAAGGACAAGAACCCTCCCAACACGCCAGAGCTCCGCCCAATTGAGAAATACTGGGCTATTGTCAAGCGGAACCTAAAGAAGACCAAAAAAACTGCTAAGGACGAGCAGCAGTTCAAGGCAAACTGGCTTTCTGCGGCGAAGAAGGTGGACAAGGTGGCTGTACAAAATCTGATGGCAGGGGTCAAGCGTAAGGCCCGGCAATTCGGATTTGGAAAAGCGGAAGCCTAACTGAATATTTTTCCTGAATTTTATACTAATTGAACTTGAAAAAGAAATTTAATTTGATTTTTTAAATAAACGATTTCACCGATTTACACGCGTTTTCCCTTGACCAAATTTTGACCGTATCACCCTTTACGATCATAACCCTTTGTCCCTGTGGCAGTATTAGGAGAGGGACAAATCGCTAGAAACAAGCAATAGGTAGTATAAGAGCCCGATCGGTTGCATAACCTTTTGTCAGTCAAGGGGATTTCCCCCCTTGCCTATCCTGCATAGGGTAGTATGACAAAGGGTTATGTGCCTGATCGTATACTACCGTTCAAATGCCCTCCGCTCGTTTTCAAACTTACATCTATTCAATTTCAAAGCCTGCCGTTCCCTTACGGATCTATCAATACACTTTCTCTTCATGTCTATTTGTTCTAGCAATAAAATTACTGTCCGCTCCTAGCGCTTCGCATGGAGATGATAAATTATCTGCTTCTAAAAAAAAACTTCATCAAAGATCGTTACTTCCGCGCTGGGGAGAATACAAAAAAATAACAATCAAAAGAATAGATGCTTTCTAGGCAGCTGAAAGAATGAATAGTTATCTTATACAACAAGATTTTCCTATTCAATCTACGCAATAACAAAACTTTAAAGTTAAAATAAACTTTCTATCGATATTATTGGTATATCAAAAACTACTCGTTCGGCAATCTTCTTCTTCTGAGTATGGCAAATGAAGTGATGAGAATCCTAACAGAGCTGCTATATTATTTTTCAGTGCCGCAGAGTAGCTCCGTCAGTGAACTATGGGTAAAACAATTTATCTGGTGGGAAGAAATCGCGATTTTAATACTTGGAAAACGTTATCGTTGAGCCTCCATACCAAACATAAAAAGACACTATATCTATATCTATATATATAAAAATGGATTTCTGTCTGTCTGTCTGAACCTAATAGGCTCGAAAACTACTGAACCGATCAGCGAGAAATTTTGTATGGAAAAGGTTTTGGGGCCGGGGAAGGTTCTTATGATAGTTTGAGACCCCTCCCTTCTCTGGAAAGGGGGGCTCCCATACAAATGAAGCACAAATTTCTGCATAACTCGAGAACTGATCAAGCAAAGGAACCCAAATTAAGCATGCGGAAGTTTTTGGAGGCAATAAATGTTTATATGGTAGTCAGAGACCCCTCCCCTCTCTAAAAAGGGAGGCTCCCATACAAATGAAACAGAATTTTCTGCATATCTCAAGAACTAATCAAGCAAATGGAACCAAATTTTGCATGTGGGGTTTTGTGGAGACAATTTTTTTTTTCTATGGTGGTTTGAGACCCCTCCTCTCTCCTAGCAGGGGTGCTGTCATACAAATGAAACTAAAATTTCTCCATAACTCTAGATCTAATAAAGAAAATGGAACCAAATTTGGCATGCGGGGATTTTAAAGGCAATGATTGTTTCTACGATAGTATGAGACCCCTCCTCTCTCTCTTCCATACAAATGAAACACAAATTTCTGAATAACTCGAGAACTTATCAAGTTAATGGAACCAAACTTGGCGTGTGGAGTTTTTCGAAGGCAAGAAATGTTTCTATTGTGGTTTGAGACTCCTTCGCTCACTGAAAAAGGGGTCTCTAATATATATGAAACACGAATTTTTGCATAACTCAAGAACAAATCAAGCAAATGGAACCAAATTTGGCAAATGGAGGTTTTTGAAGGAAACAAATGTTTCTAAGGTGGTTTGAGACCCCTCCGCCTTCCGAAAGGAGAGACTTCCATAAAAATGAAACATAATTTTTAGCATAACTCGAGAGCCAATGAAGCAAATGAAACCAAATTTGGCATGTTGAGGTTTTTGGAGGCAATAAATATTTTTATGGAAGTTCACTACCCCTACCCATTTTGAAAGGGGGGGGGGGGCTCCCATACAAATAAAAAGCAAATTTCTGCATAACTGGAGAACTAATCAAGTAAATCAAACCACTTTTAGCATATGGAGGTTTTTGGAGGCTAGATTTCTATATGCATAAAAATGAATTTTTGTCTGTCTGTTTGTTTGTCAGACCCTTATAGACTCGGAAAGTTCTGAACCGACCAACGTGAAAATTTATATGAAGGGTTTTTTGGGGCTAGAGAAGGTTCTTATGATTGTTTGAGACCCCTACTCTCTCAGGAAGGGAGGCTCTCATACAAATGAGACACAAATTACTTCATAACTCGAGAACTAAACAAGCAAATCGAATCAAATTTGGCATGTGGGGGGTTTTGAAGGTAAAAAAAACCATAAAGATGCCAGTTATATGAAATTTCCCTTCATTTAGTTTGAAAAGTATCCTATGATAGTTCGAGACCCCTCCCGCCTATAGAAAAGGGGGCTCCCATGCAAATGAAAAACAAATTCCTGCATAACTCGAGAACTAATCATGCAAATGGAACCAAATTTGGTATAGGCGAGTTTTTGAAGGCAAGAAATGTTTTTATTGTAGTTTGAAGCCCCTCCTCTCTCTATGAAAAGCGGGGGTCCCCATACAAATGAAACACAAATTTCGAACAAACATGAGAACTATGCCTACTGCTATGCAAATTTGTATGCAGTATGGCCGGAAAATTTGTATGCAGTATGTCCGGATTTTTTATGCTGGGATTTTTGGAGTCGGTGAAGGTCCTTATGATGATTCGAGACTCCTCCCTCATCTGGAAAGGGGTGCTCCCATACCAATGAAACACAAATTGCCACATCACTCGAAAACTAATCAAGCAAATGGAACCAACTTTGGCATGTGGGGAGTTTTAGACAAGATTTTTTTCTGATGTGGTTTGAGACCTCATCTCTCTGGTGGGAGGGGGGGGGGGGGATGGCCTCTCAAACAAACGAAACAGAAATTGGAACCAAACATGAGAATTATCCATGCAACTTAAACTCAAAATGTGTATTTCTAGGGTGAAAAGCATGTACTGATAGAAGTTTGACCCCTGCTTAGCCAAGAATGGGGGATGCTTGAGTTACTCTCAGTGCTACATTATGCACAAGAAGTTGATCAAAGGTTATGCAAGGGAAAATTACATTCAAACTGACAGAATACGGCTTCGTTTGATGATACATTTTTTTGTCAATGAAATGCTTCTACGCAGAAAGAAAGACCTATAGAAACTACCGATCCAAAAGTTTAATTAAAAACATAAATCTTTGTTTTTTTTCAGAAATTACATTAGTAAACGAAAATATTTTAACCAGATGCATTCACAAATACAACATAAATGAGCAGGTTCTATTAAATTTTCATTCATTTTGGTGCATGCGTAGCAAGGCTCGCACCGGGTTCAGCTAGTTTATATATAAAAATGGATTTCTGTCTGTCTGTCTGAACCTAACAGACTCGAAAACTACTGAACCGGTCGGCGTGAAATTTTGTATGCAGGGATTTTAGAGGCCGGGAAAGGTTCTTATGATAGTTAAAGACCCCTTCCTTATCTGGAAAGGGGCACTTCCATACAAATGAAACACTCATTTCTACAGAACTCGAGAACTAATCAAGCAAAAGAAAATTTAGAACATCATGATGATAACTTTGGTAATTATTGGAAAAAAGCTGCCTTTAAGGTTTCAGCACATATCGGCTTGTGACATTTCGCCTTCATGTGAGTTGGATAGCTTCTCGTAGAATTTTCGAGTATCGTTGAAACAGTTTCTTCAGTGCATCGGTTGTTGATCATAGTACGTAAAAAATCACGTAAAAAAATAAGTAATTATTAACGTAGAAGGAGATGTTCGCTCATCATCATGAGGCACCAAGAGTAGTACTCGAACCAAGGAAGTTACCTATGCCTAATATCCCACTGCGCGGTAGGTCAAAGCACGGACGAATCCGCCACCTCAACAAGTGCCTTTGCTGTTGAGATGGCGGATTCGTCCGTGCCTCGACCTACCCCGCAGTGGGATGTTAGGCAAAGGTTACTGAAAAAAATGACAGCGGTATTAGTTCACACGGTAATCTCGATTTACGCTATTATGACTATAAAGTATGCTCTTTCGGGGGAAATTGCGACTACGCCAAAAAGGTGTATATTACTTTTTCTCTCATTTACGTAAGCCGAATATACGTCAAAATGTGCATACTTTTCACACCTTGCAAATAAGTAAAACATGCATACTTCTTACTCCATTGGAAAAGTAAAATATGCATAATGTTTACTCCTTTTGAAAAGCGAAAGATAGGTATGTGAGGTTTTAAAGGCAAGAAAGGTTCCTCCTTCTGGAAGGGGGGGAGCGAGGGGAGGGGGGCTCCCATACAAATGAAGCACAAATTTCTGCATAACTTGAGAACTAATCAAGCAAAAGGAACCAAAATTGGTGTGTGGGGTTTTTTGAATGCAAGAAATGATTCTATGGTGATATCAAACACAAATTTCAACCAAACCTGAGAATTATCCAGGTAACTTAGCCACAAACTGTGTATTGTCTGTAAATACAGGTTCGAATCCCATTTCAGAAACATTAAAAAAAAAGCTTTACCGCTCCACGTGGTTGCGCTTTTTTTTCAATTAAATTTCGAGTCGGTAAAGCAGATCAGTTAGTTGTTCATGCAACCAACAGAGAGACGTTTCTTTTTAATCCGTGGCAAAATGATCGTAACTCTTAGTATTGTTTTCGTACAATGCACGAATGTTCTTACTGGGTGAACAAATGCTTCGTGCTTTTGACAGTTGCGCGTATTAATGGTACGAAGGTAACTTCATAAAAACAACAAATTAATTTTGTTGCAGAAAACAACGAATTGATTCGTACGTTCGACGTTCGATTTCGTGGTATAAACTAAAATTAATTTTCAGTACATCATTTCTCGCTGTCATTTAGTGCAATCAGGGCGTTCTTCAGAGATAACTGGCCGAATTGACAGAGCTATGGTGAAGAAGGTGGAGCTGGACCGGGGACTATCAGATCCAAAAATTGCTAAATAGATTGAGAGCGAGTTCTCCAATCAACTGACATCACAATCCATACGAAATCGTATTCATAAAAGTAGCAGAATAGCTCTTAAGAAGCCATGGTTGTCCGCAAATATATCAAAACAAGATTGAAGCGGTTAGAGGACCACATTTCATGGACCAGTGATGACTGGAATAAGGTGATTTGATCAGACGAGACGAAAGTGTGTTATTTGGGTCTGATGGTATCACAAAAAATGGTGGCAAACCGGTGAAAATTTAAAAAAGAAGTGTTTCGTGGTATCGTGCACAAATGGTACACTGTGAGTGGAATTTTTAAAGAAAATTGGCCAAGGCAGACGACCTAAGCATCGGAGCGGAGTTGCAGTTAGAAAATAAGGAAAACAATATACTTTTGAAGATATACCGAGGAGTGGTTGGAAATCCAGTCCTGAAACCATCAGATCCATCAGAAACCATCGGCTTCCGTTCGAGATGTAGCGAAAAAGCTAAGGACCTGGACGTCTAACATGATGCATGCAAATGAGCGACTTGGACTAAAGACATATCGGAAGCAGAAAAAGCCTAAAAAAATCAAATCAGCGTGCGTCTGGGAAACCTAGAGACCGGAAACTAAATGCTACAATTTTGTGACCATTCCTATTAGCATCATCACCGCTAGGATGCAGACTGCGTCACGTGATATGATTCGTTATGCACTAACCCCTCCAAGCCTGTGTGTTACGAGGTTACTTAAGTAGCACTTGGTATTAAAAGCAGTGATCCATACCGGCCCACCGTACGTAACTTTGGACAGGGCGATACTGGTCAGGAGCTTACGCTTACTCTCTTGCACTGCAGAGCTATTCGACATCATTCGGAATAATGCTGATATAGCCTTAAAGGCTTTCTTGCAGGCGTAATCGATGTGGCTGATAAAGAACAGCTTGTCATTGACCATAACCCCCAAGTACCTAAGGAACCTCTTTGATGCTATTGTGCACTGTTGCACCAATATGCGGTTGTTAACAACCGTGCCCTCAGTTCTGTGATGGGAATGCTCCAGTTTCATAGAGCTCATCATTCTCTCCACAATGACAATGGATTGCGAGGCCGTTAGCTCCACCTCCTCGATGGATTCACCACATATCTCTAGGGTGCTGTGGTCTGCAAACCCGACGATCTTCACCCCGTTTGGGAACAAGTCGTAGTATCTCATCGTACATCGTGTTCCATAGCACCGGGCCAAGGATCGAACCATGCAACCTAGTGTGTCCTTATCGAAATGACATGATGCCAATTCAGGTCAAAATATGACTGAACCATCATGCTGTTTGATAATCGGCAATTCCTGATGTACTTCTGAGTGTTCATTGTTTCCGATGTTACCTACGGGCTAGATTTTTTGGCGCATTCGTATGCTGACTGCCACACCATCACCTTCTTGCCAAATTTCTCCGTTTCAGGAAACTCCGTTCCTTGTGTACAGTGAATTATTGTGATCCGGGAAGGGTTTCATAAGGCCCGGTTCATAAACCACGTAAACTCATTTTTGAAAATCTCCTCCTCGTAGACTTTTCTCCCTAAATTTTTTTGAAATATTACATACGTTTCCTCGTCCTTGATGATGCGCCCAAAACAAACCAATCAACAATCTGGTCCATAAGATGTGCTCAGATCGGGACATCTGGGACGCAGTATGCACAGCAGCTTTCCTTGATCTCCAACATAAATGGCGAAACGACCTACGGCTGGTCACAGGGACCACCTAACTACTGAAATCCTAAGTGGTTAGAAATAATGGGTGCTGAACAAGCAAAATAGCCCAATCCCCGAAGGCCAAAAGGTGATTCCGTAGAGATTCCAGGGCTCATGGCATGGGTGGGTTTGTTTTGGGTTAAGGAGTCCCCATACCCGTTGTTCTTCAGGGGTATGTTTGCAGATTTTCCATACCACAACAAAAAAAATACAACTAGGATTGTACGAACGCCAACATTTCTGTTTCGTGTCGAAAGACATGAATCCGCCAAGTTTCCTGGAGGAACGACCAATCAGGACTTGTAGGTTTTGACCAAAGCAAAGCTATGGAAATTCGTTAAACCAGCGGATGACATCAAAATATTTACAAAGGATTGGACAAAAGTGGTGAAAATGGTGGAAAGTGTAACTGTGCAGAAGTTTATTTGCCATGTTTTAGAGATTTTCCTTTTATAATTGAATTTTTTTATTGGAAAAGCATACAATGTTATGTTTTACCAGTTCTGGTATAATTTGAAAATGAAATAATTGAAATCATAAAACAACACATTTTTAATACTTAGAAGGTGTACTTATATTTTCTAAAACAGTCTATGGAGTGTTTATTTTAGAAGTTCAACTGTTACTCGCATGTGCTTTGTACTGACCGAAAACAAATTACATTCCAGGGTATCTCCAACGGTGTCGATACGAACAAAGATCTTATAGCATCCCGAAGATGTTCATATTTCGCAAAATTTTAGTTAAATTCACATAACCTAAAGAAAAATAATTTCTTCAAAATTCGGAAGAGGTAATAGAATATCAACAAAGTTTACGCAGAGCTTAAGAGTATTTAACTCCAAATTTTAGTGAAATTCACCCGAACTCGGAAATGTTAGAAAAACTTAAGCATAGATAACATAATTTCAGTACTGTTTACAGATCTTTAAATATCGCAGAGGTTCAGCAGGCAAACATACTTTTGAATATAAAAAGTTCTTGATCCATAAGACTCCGGTGAATATTTACAAAAAATGGAAGTGATTCGTAAAATTCGTCAATGGGATCCATACATTTAATAAAATTTACAAGAGAAAGTAAAAATGTGCTCTTACATATCTAGGAAATGATACATAAGAGGTTCAATAACTTTCCGTAAACTTGTAAAACTTACACATAGAATGTAACCTTTGTGCATTAAAATATATTCACATGTCAAATAGAATACTGCAAATGTTCCATAGATGATTTGCCAATGCTCCATTAAACTGTTAATAATGAACTATAACGTTATAAAAAATTTCCCATAGTTTGTGCGCTTAATCATGTAACATAAATTATGCCTGCATTTTACCAAGTTTACATTACCAAGTTTACATAGTGTAGATTAGATTGCAGGAAAATGACTGATTCTTGCATTTGTCTGGTACAGGCAAACGGAGAATTTTTTGTTTTGTACTTTAGTCCGACGAGCGATAGCGAGCATAATTTAATTTTCTGAAATAACAGTTTGATCAAGTCTTAAATTTGACCTGTAGATCTTTACGTCCAGGAAAGCAGAAAGCGTTATTAAAACTATCACAGATCATTGGCAATTCATTTATGGAATATTTTTGACATTTTATTGCAAAATTAAAAAAAAAAGTATGAATGAAATTGATGAATTTTATGGATAATTCTAATTTTCTTGTGGATTGTGGAAGAATGCGTTTTTTATGGAACGATTTTCAATTTTTCATGGATCACTTATTCAATTTTAAATGTGCAAACTAACGACCTATTCATAAACCACATAGACTCGTTTTTGAACATCTAAACTCCCCCACTTCGTAGACTTTCCTCCATACATATTTTAATTTTTTTGTATTTTTGCCAACCATTATTGTGCATAATCTACCATAACTGGGAATCGATGTTGATTTAAAGTCGATAAAGATATGATTTAGTTCCAGGTCATTAATACTGGGTGTTCGCGTTATGTTAGTCTAATTCACTTTCGTTTCAAAAATTACAAATTCAAGTTTCTAGGATGTAAACTGGAATTCAACAAAATTTGGTTATTTATGTCATATTTCATTGTGAGAATGTATAATTGTACAAGGCTTAAACATCATTTCGAAGAACAGTTGATAATAATTTTCGTGTGGAAATTACGTCAGCGAAAAGATAAACATTTCAATTATTCATTGTTTAAAGTGCCACAATTTCAATGATAAATAAAAGAGCGGAATCAAGCGTGCAATAATAAAATTCACAGTCTAATCCTTTCCAGAACGGCAAGGTGGAGAGGGACATGATAGATGATAATGGTGATTACGTCCAACAGGTCAACAGGAAGCAGGCCAACCGTGGCTGAAGCGTGTTGCGTGTTGTTTTACAAGCATCTGATCTATTTGAGTTCGCGTTTATTCACGAACGAATGAATGGTTTGAGAAATGGGGGTGCTTTGTTTCTCCTCAATCTCAGCAGCGAGTTCTTTCCGATGGATTAAGTAATTGTCGGGATGTTTAACAACTTAATTATGAATATTTAGCTGGGACGGTGCGCGTGTCGAGAACATAGCTCAGTGTCGAGGGCACTTGAAGAAAACAAAGGCAAGAATCCATGGAAACTCGTTCATGTGGCGATGAGGCTTCCGTTTTGCATAATTGCTTGATGGTTAGATGTTTCATGGAAATATAAGTGGCAGCAATTTCTTACATTGATGAACGTGTCACCGAATGTGTCATATGTGAAAGGAATGATAACCTAACAGTTGCATGTCGTGTGATTGTTGTTTTTGGAACCACAGTTAGAAAAAAAAGGGTTTCGCGAATGTAGCAGGCTGATTCAGTCTAGAAATTTTCCGTGTTTGGATTTTTTATATTTCTTTTTGCCGTAGTAGAGTGTTAACAAAAAACACATTCGTAGGAGAAAACCAAATTAGAGCAAATAAACCGAAACATTTTCTAAAGCGGACATCTGTGAGTGAGTTGTTTGTTTACTATTCTTGCTTTATTCTACCTTGCCTACTTTCCTTGATCTTTGGACCTTCAGTATCGTTCGTTGCGCCTAATGTGATCGAATAGGTCTAGACAAAGTCGTCAAAAAGTCTAAAGTAACAATTGTAAACAAGGTCTTATAACGTAAATTTCCTGGAAACGTAAAAACTCCCTGTATCTGTTTCGCTGTTTTGTTTGTGGGAGCAAGCAGATCCCAGAAAAATACACTCAAAAAAATCGACTCGTTATTTCCACGTAAAATTTCACGTAACTTTCACCTGAACACGTAGCCAAATCTTCTTCAGTAAAATCAGGTGAACATTACGTGCCAGTGAATTGTACGTGAAAAAACATGTAACATTTATGTGATTTTCACGTAGAATGTGGAGTTACGTGGAAATCACGTAGCTCTTACGTGAGTTTCACGTATTTATTACTGATTTTGACAGTGGACGTGGAAACAACGTGACGATATTTTGTCTAGAAGTGGTGGATGCGAAGTGAGTGATACAATGCGAGCGAGGTGAGGGAACTTAGCGACGCCATTGTGACGTTTAGAAACAGCTGATTTTTTAGTTCGTGAAGTCAAGAATCCTATAACGCGGTTTCATTATTGAGTGGGTGGCACCAGATTCACAGGAATCAATATGACTAGAAGATAATTTAGATAAAATAACTGTTTGAAACCACTTAAAACATGGATCAGCAGATTAATGACCACCTTAACGGAGGGTAACATGTATTTGGGGATTCTGTTTGTCAATTTATTCTTAGAGCAGGATTTGAATATATTTTCAATTATGATCAACAAATTGATATTTAGCTTCCCGGAATAACCTTAAAAGTGATAATTTATAAAACTTGTGAGAAAATACTTAAACTCATTTACACCCGATCGGATTTATACCCGATTATAGCGGGTGGCAACTACAATTTTGGATTTTTTTTCGATGGGCCTATGCTCTCTCTCTCCTCTTTGTGCTAGATTTTTTGTGTTTTGTTCTGAAATGGAAATGTCTTCTCAACAATATGAGACCCTAGGAGTGGATAGCAACTTCTGCTAGAACCAAAGATGTGAAGAGAAAGTGTGGATGGATCCGTTAAACCACAGCAGAATAAATTGAATGAACCTCTAATTTGAAAATAGGTTTCTGTCGCATGTAGACCTAAGGAAGTTATGATAGAAATTGTTTCATAGCTAGAACTGTTCTGTGCCATTTGGTGATTTATGAGCACGATCAGGCGTGCTGTCTTTTTCCAGCTTGTTAAATGGTTGTGTGTTTGATTGGATACCGCCTTTCAAATAGGCCAACTGCTTCTATTCAATTTCACAGCCTGCCGTACTCTATCGGACCTATCAATACCTTCTCATCGCAACTTTGGTTTCAAGCAGAAATTGCTGTCGACTCCTAGGGTTCACGCTGATGTGTAGATATTTCCATTTCAAAACATTTCAATTAATTACCCTATGTACCTTCGGCCTATGTACCAAATATGTCATTATATCTTCGATAATCAACAAAATCATGTTGCTATCAACATGACCGATTTATTTCAAAGCAATTGAGACATAATCAATCAATTTATAGTAGTTCACTTCCGCGCAGTTTTCGATTTCCTGGACTTTTAAGACACCGTGACTTTACTGGTTAAGCTGAACAGATTTTCTATACGATCTTCGAATGATCTAAATCTTCCGAAATTGAACCTATAAACCGAATAATACAGCTAAGATGTACAGAATATAGTCACATGTTATAAACTTACAGGTCAAATTGGTAAAATAACAATGATTTAACAAGCAAACGGTGGACCCAATGTTAGGGACATATTTTTTTCTATGTTCCCAACTATGGCCTGCTGTATGAAAAGCGTAGTAAAAATGTTGTTATTGGTAACATTTACAATACAAATATCTGAGTTCCGGTTGAATGTTGTTCATATGGCTCATCTTAACACAAATTAAAGGAACAAAATATGTGTAGAGTGAATTATAATGTTTTGATTGTCGAATGACCGCTAAAGCATATGTAAAATCACTTAAGTGTTTCTTAGCAGCTTAAGCATAGTTTGATTGTTAGTAAAATTGTTTGTTGGGTAGAGCGAATACAGCTGGGAACGCCTTGAATCAGAAAATCAGGAAGAAACCCGTACGAAGATTGTATTTTATAAAAAATCAATCGAATGGGACGAACTTGCATCCATGATTAGATCCAATTTAGTACTCATATACCGATATTACTTCAATATCCCTCGAAAGTTTCTGACTTTATAAACGAGTTGTGTAGCTTTTCGGGATACATACTACCAGATGGCTTATTAAGCATATCTTAGGAAGTGTATAGCTAGTTAAATTTTGTTTCCAGCTTAAATACTTTATGAGTTACAATGAAAAATGTTATCGATTGTTGCATATTCGGCTGAGTCAACGGACACATACTCTAAGTAGAATTTAATTTTTGATTTGTTTGTGTTTGCAAAGTTTTGCTCAAAATGCCGTCAAACAAGAAGCATCGGATGATACATGAGGTAATATTTTTCTCCATAATTTAACCATTTGAATCTGTGTCATAGTGTTTGAGTAACACATTGTATGTCAATAATAACTTTTTATTTATTTTATTTTACACAAGCGGAGTTAATTGCATCCGTGGGAGAGCTGCAAAGTCCACATAATGTGAATGAATTCAATTCCATAGTTAGAAGCTTGAGCATATCACCGATTTCGTCGAGGAATATACGGAGTGTGAATTATTGCGTAAAAAGTCTCGAAAGCAGTTTGTAGAAATTTGTTTGGGATGGATCCATATTTTGCCAATAAACTGGAAGCTTCCAATGAAATGATGATACAGTTGAAAGAGAAGTTCAATTCACCTACTTTATCAAGATGAGACTAATTAAAAGCTATGTTTCTAACTAATACGTGAAATTGTACATATAAAAATAAAAATAAAATAAAACCTTTACCAAGCGTAAACCCTTACGTATTCATTGACATGAACAGTGTTTCGAAAATTCATATAACGTCATATTTGAATTGATTTGAAATGGATATGCGTCAAGTCTTATCAAATTCGAATGTTTTAATTGGATAAGACTTGATGCATATCTATGTAAAGACGATTCAAATATGACGCCCCCTTTTTTTTTAGATTTATCAGTCCCCCTCTATCACAATTTTTCCCATACCTTTTACACGTACTGTAACAAATCTTGACCTTACCTCGGCCCCCCTTTTTGCCCAATGAATATACGACGCCACGTTCGAATCGCCCCTAAAAATAAGAATATCCGAACAAGCAGTTATGAATTACTTTTACTTAAACGTACATGTTTGGTTCTGTTTTACTGATGTAAAGGGAAATTGAATGTTTTTGACCCTTTTCAAATGTTAGTCTAGATGATTCTTGTTTGTTGAAAAGATGTTAACTACATTCAATTCTTTATGACTGCTAAATTTTATTGAAATCTAAAGCGGTGTTGAAGATCATAACTAAAAGAGTTTGCGTTATACACGGTATCGTTGTTGTTTGAAACAATTATTTGACTTAAAAGTGCCTATCTTGACTATTTTATTGCCTATTATATTAAGAAAAAAATTCGTCCAATTCTAAAAAATTTTTTTTTGCAAATTGGCCTTAAATTTCAAAACACTTACTTTTACCGTGTAAGAATCAATTTTACAATTTTACGCGTTTAAAGTTCAGAAAATTTCCAAAAAGTCAGCGATGCATCTTTTTTTTGTAAGTCTTGTCCTTTTTGAGTTTTGGTGATTAAAAAAAAATCTATCAAAAAACTCAACCCTTTTCAAAGGGTAGTCTAGATATATTTTGAAAAAACAAAGTATGCATAATTGCTTGAACAGATATAGTCCATACACTCACAAAGTTTTATTGGATTCTGAGAGGGTGCTGCCAACCACTAAGACGAGTTGGCGTGAAATTCGTCAAAAGGACTTCTTGCTCTTTCTCGTACCTTCAACAACAAGGATTCATTTCGTAATGCACTGATGCCAAATCTGGCCAAAACAGTACTAGATTATTATGTTTCCTGATCATGGGGAAAGTTCCAAGCATTTCCGAATGTAAACATCAGCAGTCATCGTATCGGTTGTAACAAACGAATTTGAAGGCATTTCACTCTCACAAATTGCTTGCTTACTTTTTTAGGTAATTGACAGATGCTGCTTGTTTTTCCACTTCGTTTTAGTGTCCTCTGCTTTTTGAAAGTCCTTAGTCTATTTTGTGTCTTTGCTCGGGCTACGTTACTCTTCGAAACTCCTAGCTTTTTGGCCATATCTTGAACGGAAGTACCCTTGTTATGAGCGAAAACTTGCGTGATTTTCCGGCCAAGTTTTGGTCCACAAGGCGCGGTTTACGTTCAGATTTTTTCTTGTCCATACTTCCGAATCACGTTACAAACTGCTCCGATGCTCACACCTTCCATTTTCGCCAACTGACTAAGCGAAACGTTGGAAAAAGTGTACCACTTGTGCACTGCTGTAGCTTGTTCACTAACTTTCTATTGTTCCACACCTATAAACAAAAATTATAACTAGAAAAGAGAAGAAAAATTAGTATTTTCCATTCAATTCCAACTACCTTTGCTTATTTTGACAGATACGCGTATTTCGTCTACAATGTACAGACTTCTTCAGTGTCTCGTACTAATAACTCGACTTATTAAATACGCGTATCTGTCAAGATAAGCAAAGGTAGTTGGAATTAAATGGAAAATACTATTTTTTTTCATATTTCTAGTTACAGGTATTCCACTTAACATCTCAAACCCTCTAGGATTCAAAAAATGATAGTCCAATAACTTCAGAACTAAATAATTTGTTCAAAATATCAAATATTCGATTTTCGGTCGTTTTTTCTTATTTCGGGGAATTTAAGCTTATTGCTCATCACAATTAGATTATTACCTGTTTTTCAACTTAAACAAGACTCATAAAGTTATAGATTGAAATATTAACAATGATACACAGTAATGATCAGCTATTTGACCATCATCTGGAAGCAACAGTGGCGCATCAAATCGTGCTTAAAATTTCTGGAAAACACTTTATTTGACATTGAATACAATCAAACATTAAATAGTGGTATGATCAAAATTTGGAAAATTTAAACATGATGAAATTATTTGTGTGTAATATAACTTCAGGAAGAAAAATAATTAAACTTTAAAAAATAAAAATGAAAAGCAATTCACATGTATTCTTGTGTGACCACATTTTTAACGTACCACCCTCTATCAAAAACTGAATACATTTTTTTCTGCAGCCTGAATTCACCATAGCATGAATATATAAATTATGAAACTATTGTGGAAACTTTTAACGTATTGATCTATAATCTATCGCTCTAATTTATGGTACATCAGGTTCAATAAACGCATGATTGATTTTTCGTCAACTGTCCAGTCATGTGCAAACTAAGCACGAATCATTGTCTACTAAACGCTTTGACCGTATGCAAATACGGAAGGCAGCATGTCTGTAAAGCTGAAATATCCTTCTACCAATCACAATGGGTAAAGTTGAAATCTGTTGACCCCCACATGTACAAGAGAAGACACATAAAAAAACAAACACAGCACAAATAAAATCATTCAGATTCGAATCTGTATTGACAATATAAACTTTCAACTGCCTAGCCTACATGGACGTGCAGTTTATTCAAATGAATGGCTGATTGTTAATTCCACTACGATGGTTGAACAGCTACAGCCGGATGCTTTTCAATATATAATACGAAACCTCGTAATCGACGGATCGATCAAAATCATCCATCTGTTTGTATTTCATTGCTCTGATATCCCAGGTAATCTCCATCGATGGCACGCTCGAAATCAAATAAACTTGAGCTGCTTCCATCCGGCTTGATCCTGGCAAAGGATGATTTCTTCTTAAGCCTTTTTCCGTTTTCGTTTTGAATTCGTCGCCCCGGACGCAAACAGTAGAAGGCAAATCTAAATTTCATGGTAAATATGTGACTGATCCGAGTGTGCCAAACCGCACACAAATAGCTTCCGTTGTTTCTTCATAGAATGGGAAAAATGTTTATATTTCCAATTAAGACGGAATGTTTATCTGGGAGATTTTTTTCTGGTTTGAGATACGCTTTTTATCGATTGATAACCGATACTCTTCACCTCAACGTTGAACATCTATCGTCTAGCTTCCATCATCTTGCGTGAAATAGACGACGGAGCTTTTTTGTTGGATTTCCAGGATAACTTAAAAGCAGAAAAGACAGATGAAGAGATTTTATAGAATGCTAGAAACTTTTATTACGTTGAAAACAGTTGATTTCGCCATTTGGATTCCAACGATTTCGCTTACTCAGAGTGCGAATAGGTCGGATTTTAGCGATTCGCGAGGCAAATTTTGTTATGTTGCTCCGATTGTTTGAACGCCATTTTGGTGTCGTAAATGTCAAAGTCTAAATAGAGTTATAGACTTCTCTGCCGTCGTTAGCACCGCAAGCAGTCTTCAATACAATCGTGTGGCTGTCTGAAAATAAATCAACAGAAGTGTATGCCAGGATGCAGTCCTAGACAGGATCGTCAAAAGGTCGAAATGATTAGTAGTAACAATGACTAAACGTAAATCTGAAATGCCAGGTTGCGTACGTCTATGTCTACTACCGATGGGAAGGTAAATAGCTTCTATCTGTTTCTGTAGTCATGTTTGACGTGGGAGCAGCAGATCCTAGAAAATTACGCACGAGTCATTCGTGTACAATGTTACTTTCGACCTATTGACTACTTTGTCTAGCAGCTGATATCGTGTCGGAAACAATAATCAATCGATCCTGTACAGTGTAAAGTAGCACTAGTGTTCCTGTATAAACATTACGGCGAGAACTTAATCACATTTGTACACACGCACACATCTACAAAATCGGATGCTGATGCCATGAAGTGCATACAGGTGTTGAGAATGGCTCAGGTATTAGTATAATGCAACCGAAGTACTGTGATAATGTTGTCTACATGCTTGATGTAGATCTCCGAAGGCAAAAATTAACAACAGCAGCATATCACAAGGCGGAGTGTATATTTTCGGTATTTGGTATATTTCCTACAAGATTTCGGCCAAAATGCATTCTTGTGCAGTAAAGAGATGCGGCATTTTACATTGAAAAGCTAAATTTGCTTTGTTATTATTCACTTGTTTTTGGAGTTTTACGTCAACAGATATCGAAGTGTCCTTTTGCCGCGAACTTGAGTTCTCTGCTGACAGTTTTTTCCGCTAGTTTTCACTTAATTTGATCAACATAACTTTTACCCAGTTCGGCAGTGACGGTAAAGTGAAGTTTTATAACTGGTGCAGTGGAAAGTGTTGAAATTTTCGGGAAAAGTGCTCGATCCGCTACGAAAATCATGGTTGAGTCTCTCCGGGGTGCTGATTTCTTCTTTGCCTTTTTTGCGCGTCCAACGATTGACGGCTGGTCGACACCAATACTTTCGTCGCTCGTTCGTTTTTTTGATGGCACCAACACACTGGCCGGGTGTTTTGTTGTGAAAACCGATGCCATCTTCAAAGTTGATTAACAGGACTTTCTCTTAGGTGGTTTGTAAACATGCAATTAGGAAAAAGATGCAATCTTGAGGCCTGTTTTTTTTAAATGGGATGGAAAATCTGCAACCAGACACCGGCAGAACTCAGGGTGAGGGGTTGAGGGTGCCAACTCCTCGCCTTCTAAAAACCCAGCCCTGGACCGTTCCCGGAGCCACCTTTCGGTATTACTTTGAGGAGAGTGCTATTGTGCTTGTTAAGCACCCACTATGTCTAACTACTTAGAGATTCCAGTAGCTGGGTGATACGGTCAAAATTCTGGTCAAGGGAAAACGCGTGTAAATCGGTGAAATCGTTTATTTAAAAATCAAATTAAATTTCTTTTTCAAGTTCAATTAGTATAAAATTCAGGAAAAATATTCAGTTAGGCTTCCGCTTTTCCAAATCCGAATTGCCGGGCCTTACGCTTGACCCCTGCCATCAGATTTTGTACAGCCACCTTGTCCACCTTCTTCGCCGCAGAAAGCCAGTTTGCCTTGAACTGCTGCTCGTCCTTAGCAGTTTTTTTGGTCTTCTTTAGGTTCCGCTTGACAATAGCCCAGTATTTCTCAATTGGGCGGAGATCTGGCGTGTTGGGAGGGTTCTTGTCCTTGGGAACCACCTGCACGTTGTTGGCGGCGTACCACTCCATGGCCTTTTTACCGTAATGGCAAGATGCCAAATCCGGCCAAAACAGTACGGAACAACCGTGTTTCTTCAGGAAAGGCAGCAGACGTTTATTCAAACACTCTTTCACGTAAATTTCTGGTTGACAGTCCCGGAAGCTATGAAAATGCTGCTTTTCAAGCCACAGGTACAGATGGCTTGCCAAACCAGATATTTCTTTGCGAACTTTGACAGTTTCGTGTGCTTGAAAATATCTGCTACCTTTCCCCTTCCTTTTGCCGTATAAAACTCCTGTCCCGGAAGTTGCTTGTAGTCGGCTTTGACGTAGGTTTCGTCGTCCATTACCACGCAGTCAAACTTCGTCAGCATCGTCGTGTACAGCCTCCGGGATCGCGCTTTGGCCGTCGTATTTTGTTTATCATCGCGATTTGGAGTCACTACCTTCTTGTAAGTCGATAGTCCGGCTCGTTTTTTGGCTCGATGCACGGTTGTAGACGATACACCCAGCTTATTTGCGGCATCTCGGAGAGATAGGTTAGGGTTTCGCTTGAAACTACCGGCAACTCTCTTTGTCGTCTCAGCGGCTTCCGGTTTTCGATTTCCCCGATCCAGACTTCCTGGCTGTCGACAAACGTTCCCCAAACACTTTAATTACATTTGTAACGGTTGATTTGGCAACTTTTAGCGATTTTGCCAACTTTGCGTGCGAGTAGCTCGGATTTCGCGATGCGCGAGCAAAATTTTGATACGCTGCTCTTCTTGCTTGGACGGCATTTTGACAACTGAAGAGTGAATTCCAAAATCAAAATAGGAGCAACATTCTACACACACACCTTCAAAATGAGGGGTGTTCAGGTTTTTAAATGCAAAATTGAAAGAAATACGTCAAGTTGATATTGACCAAATTTTGACCGTATCGCCCTCCAGTTGGGTGGTCCACTGCGACCCGCCGCGTTGGTCATGTTTCCGCCATTTTCGTTGGAGATCAAGAACGGTTTGGGAGGCTGCTACGTTTACCGTGTCCCAAATGTCCCGGTCTTGGCACATCCTGTGGACCAAATTATCCGAAGTCGTGCCGTGACCGCTTACGGCAATCATGCCGGATCTCGCGCCGTCAAAGCGAGGACATGCGAAAAACGCATGTTCCGCGGTTTCCTCAACTCCCGTGCACTCGGTGCATGCGGAGGACAGAGCATGCTCAAATTTTTGGAGATATTGTCTAAAACAGCCGTGGCCAGACAATATCTACATTAAGTGGAAGTTCACTTCACCGTGTCGCCTACCAACCCACCCGGGCAATTCCGGGATTAGTCGGTGGGTCCACCGACCTTCGGTGGAGTTGTTCCATTCCCTTTGCCACTTAACCATGGATGCGGCTCTAGTGGTCTCCCAAATACCTATTGTTCCTCGTTATTAGAAGCACTCTACCACTCTAAGTCACATGCCTGTGCGTATTGTCATAGCTCACTAGTAGCGGTCTTGGCACTCCGCGGTGTCATCCATGCCGGCCCGCCGTACCTGAGCGATGGCGGGGTGTCCAAAGGTGCATATCCATGCCGGCCCGCCGTACCTGAGTATAGACCGGGCGACACTCGCCAGGAGCTTTCGCTTACTCCCTTGCACCGCCGAGCTATTCGACATCATGCGGGATAATGCCGATATAGCCTTTCTTGCAGGCGTAATCGACGTGACTAATGAAGGACAGCTTATCATTGATCATGACCCTAAGATACCTCTTCGATTCGATTGTGTAGTTACCTGAGATGATCGTCGTATGTTGCCCCGACTTTCGATTATTCACCATCGTGACCTCAGTCGTATGGTGGGTTAGCTCCAGTTGCCTGGAACAGTTCAGACCTCAAGATAGACAGTGTTTTTTTTCGTATGAAGTGAAAAGTAAGGAGTGTATCGAAAAGTAGTTATAAACTTCCAAATAATAAAATAGGCATGAAAACATGGTTAAAATTAACATACTATTTCAGTTTATTATAGCTTAACATGTTTACAAAATAATATCAAATGTTAAATGCCTATGCTTCGGTTCGTAGTGGTGTGTGAATGATTGCTTTTAGATTGAATCCTAGAGAGTTTGAGCTGTTTAGTGGAATATCTGTAACTAGAAATGAGAAGAAAAATTAGTATTTTCCATTTAATTCCAACTACCTTTGCTTATCTTGACAGATACTTGTATTTCGTCTACAATGTGCAGACCTCTTCAATGTCTCGTACTATTAACTCGACTCTTTTAGAGTTAAATTTAGATTGTTATCTGTGGAACATTTTGAGTTTTATTTGATGCACACTTGTGCACCATTCGATGTCTTTTGTTTCAGTTTTTTGAGTTCATCTGGGAGTAATTGATATATGTGTTGGTCATCTTCTCGTGGTCATCGTCCTTTTGACACTTCATTTCCTATTACACGTTTGAAGTCATGGAGTTTTCTGCACCTCTTATAGGTATGTATTGAAACAATTGCTTTGCTAGGCTCATTTGGTTTGCAGAATTTCAGCATAGCATTTTAATTTTGTATATTAAAATTTTATTTCTGAGCAACAAGTATTATTCCATGATAGGGTGATCCATTCCGCTTATAATTGGTGTTAGATTATACATACATATTTTTTTTTCAATTGAGTTGAACTCCTCGCAGATGTAAGTGGCCATCAACATCACAAGTGTTGGTTCAATTCGGTTCTCAAATTCGAAATTTCAGCATAATGTACACATCAGATATAAACCATTCATTTTTGTGGTCATGAAAGCTTCCTTACTGTTGGTTTGAATCGGTCCTCAAACTCTATATTCTTATACAATTTGGAAAGCTATTGATATAAACAATTTTTATGAGTGGCCTCAGTAGCAATCTTACTGTTGGTTTAAATCGGTCCTTGTACTCGATACTCCAACGTTTTATTTCATTCCATTGAAATAAACTACCCACACTTGTGAGTGGTCCCAACAGCAACCCGACTGTCGATTTAAATCAGTCCTCAAACTCGTTGTTTTAACATATTTTTGTATTCTGCTGGAATAAATCACTCACACTTGTGAGTGGCCCCAACAGCAGTTTCTTACTGGTGGATTATATCAGTGCCAAAATTTGAATAATTTTACTGTGCATCTCTGTGCTGACGTCAGTTGAATTCAGTACATCGTTTACCATAACGGATCCCACTGCAAACCTAATCATTTTATCCAACATTCTAGTGATTTCTCATGGAAGTACAGAAGTGTTCTTGGCTTCCAATAAATCTAATATTACGTCAACATATTCCTACCTATTACCTAATTGACCTGCATTTGGGCGAGGTCGGCCCCGGTATTGCCTTAGTTTGGAATCACCAGCTTTTACACATTGAGGATGTTTGCTAGTTCCAATCATCATCTGTTTGTTCTCTGTGTAATTACAGCTGATCTGGCAATAACATAGTAGCAACTTTGGGTGGTCAATCATGCTCATGATCATATTTTTGGAGTCTTACGTCACCATTCGAAATCATATATTGTTTACATTTTTAATTACTAATGACGACAAACACCTTTCTCTGCACCACCTGTATGCACCTCATTGGTGCTGAGTTTCCTTAAATTCATGACCAAAATAAATGCGACAAATTCAAGTCGACCAAACTTTGATCGTTACCCCTTAGTTTGACACACATTCGTATGACCAACATTATTTTCACAATAAGAATTTTAACAAAACTAAAATGGTTCGAAACGACTGTTCCAGAAAGTATAAGCACACCTTATTTTAACGATCACTTTAAATATAATGAAATATTTCAACATGTTTTGGCTGCGTCCTTTTGTTTGCACATTTCTGAATGACATAGCATCAAAAAAAGCTCAGTTTTGTGTTACCTATCAAAATGCGCGGTCTTTCTCCGGAACAACGAAAAAGTATCGTGCACAAATGTCACCTTGTGCGGTCTCTCCTTGAGAAAATTGGCCAAGGAAGAGGGTGTAAGCGTCGGAGCGGTACAACCTGCGATTCGAAAATATAGAGAACAGTGTACGCTTGAAGATGCGCCGAAGAGTGGTCGGAAATCCAGTCCTGTTGGTCCGGATATCGATAAAAAGATCAGGGATGCCTACAAGCGAAAACCAGCGCCTTCCGTTCGGGATGTTGCGAAAAAACTAGGGACCTCGTCGAGTAACGTCATGCATGCCAAGGAAAGACTTGGGCTAACAATATACCGGAAGCAGAAAAAACCCAAAAAGAACCCAAAACAGGCCGCGTCCGTGAAACCACGGGTCCGCAAACTCTACGATTCGTTATTGTGTAGAAATTCTGGGTGTATAATAATGGACGATGTAAAACGGAGAAGGCAATTTTACCGGAAAATTCGGTAAGAAGGTTATGGTTTGGCAGGCAATTTGCGAGTGTGGTAAAACATCCAGTCCGAACATCACAACGGAGACGATGAACACTCAGAAATACGTTAAGGAATGTCTCCAGAAGCGATTATTGCCGATGATCAGGCAGCACGAAGGTCAAGTAGTGTTTTGGACACTTTAGAATGTTACAAAAGTCAAAATGTATGTTAACATAAATCCGCCGAACTGCCCGGAGACACGGCCAATCGAGACTTTTTGGGGTTTAACCAAAGCAAAGCTTCGAAATTTCATAAAACCAGCGGACGACATCCAAAAATTTAAAAAAGATTGGATAAAAGTGATCAAAATTGTGGGAAGTACCACTGTGCAGCTAATGGGTCATATTCGAGGAAAAGTTAGGAGTCTTGGCTATGATTAAATATTTTGATTAAACGAGAGTAAAATATCATATAAAACACAAACATAAATATGATTTGCCAAATAAAATTATTAGAACTAAAATAAACATGACTTTTTGTTATTTTGAAAGTGTGTATAAGCTTTCTGGAACAGTCTATATCTGCATTTCAGTGGTGGCTTTTTTTAATCGTTTTTTATTTCTGTAGCTTATTCACAAACTGTCTATTTTGACACATCTATAAACAATAAATGATAATCTATTCCTTAATTCCAATAAATTCAGAATTAAGTCAATTGATCAAAATATTAAAAATTCAATGAGCTTATTGCCTGGTCTTCTAGTGCACTAAATTTACTTTCGCATTTATCAATTGGGAAATTTCGATGTCTGGTACAATTTCTGTTGGTATGGCAAGCACAATTTATATCCTATGCCCAGGGAGTTGAAAAAGTTTCTCTTATGAAAAACTTCTTGGATCAGATCGGGAATTGAATCCAGCCACATCTAAAGGGTGTCCACGATGAAATTGCCACACTATGAAATTGCTCTAACTTTTTAACCGTTGGGTAGAATTTAATGAAAATTTTGGTGGATTTAGTTCATAGGGCATTATTTACATCCTGCAAGTTTTAAAGTCCTGTGATCAAAAAAACTCGCGAAGTGGAGTCGAAAGAACAGCTCGTGCGTGATAAAATCTAGCGCATTCATCACGAGAACAAGGGATCTCTCGCATCGTTCCATCGCTAAAACGTTAGGAATCACCAAAACCCGTGCCGGAAGTTGTACCTCAACATGCTGACGAAAAGTTGAATGCTGCATCATGGACGACAAAACATATGTGAAGCCGACTTCAGACAGATCCCCGGCAACCTGTTTTCACGGCCAAGGATAAGTTCAGCGTTCGGAGCATGTCGCACTCAGAAGATGTCCAAATTTGCGAAGAAATTCCTGGTTTGGCAAGCCATCTGCACGTGCAGAAGCGGATGCACCTTTCGTGACCCAGGACACGATGAACGGACAGGTGTACATAAAGAGTGCCTCAGAAGCTGGCTGCTTCCTCTCCTGAAGAGCCCACAACGTCCCAACAATCTTCTGTCCGGATTTGGCCTCATGCCACTACTCCAAGGACGTGCTGAAGTGGTATGCGGACACATAAGGTCAATTTCGATGCCGAAAATGTTCAACCCTCCCAACACTCCGGAGCTCCGCCCCATCGAGAAGTACTGGGCGATTATGAAGCAGCACCTTCTTAAACGACCTAAGGTAGTGAAGACAGTCGAAGAACTGAAAAAGTATGGGTTTACTTTCAAAAAACGGTTGATTCACAGGTTGATGCAGAATCTTATGGCCAGGGTTAAGGCCAAGGTGCGGGCATTTGCTGTATGGACTGTAAATAAAATACGAGTAAAATGGTAAAAATCTGATGGCAATCGGATGAAAACTCGAGTTTTGCGAATCAATTTTGTGTGTAGCAATTTCATCGTGGACACCCTTTAGCATCTACAACTGACTGAGCTACTGTCTTATCAAAGTTATTAAATATCTTATTCGGTTTTCAGTTTAATGCCGAATCATTAAACTCTTGAATTGCATTTTAAGGGCAGTGCAAATCGATGATTCATCAGCACCAGGATTCAAGTATCATCCATCAGGCAAATCATTGTTATTTTTTTTCGGATAACGAAAACAACCACGAGACGGATGACAGGGTGTGAGTTGTATGGTTTTGATTGCATTGCTTTTGTGGTTTGTTTTACTGTCAGTTTCAGAATGCCAGTCATGATGATGGAGATGATAGAACAATCCCCACTGATTCAAGGGATGGACAGAACGCCCGCTTTGCTATGACATGTGGAGAATGTTAATTGTCAAATCCCACCCAGAAACAGGATGAGCGGGAATGATTAGCTCTGGATTTTCGTTTTGATTCGCGGAAAAACTGTTAATGTTTCAAAAATATCACTGAATAAATGTTTTAAATATTTGAAAATATATCATCATGCGATTCAATTGAATAAATGATATACACAAGTTTTTATTATTTGTAATTTTCCTCTCTATATTTGCAGAGTAAGTTTCACCGGATCGACAAAAAATGCGCTGAAAATAAATTAACGTTGTATAGGTAGGATATGCGTACAATATTAAACATTTTAACCGAATAAAAAAGCATAAAGCTTTCTATTAAACATCATATAACACCATGAAGGTCAGCCATTATTAGATCAACTAACACAGGTCTTATAATTCTCAAAAAAAGGAAAAGCGCATCTTAATTTTCCAAGACGGAGGTCAAGAACAATTTATTTGCGCTAGAACAACAACAACAACAACAACAACAACGGACCTGTTAAAACATAATCCACAAATATTACGGAGGCTTCAGTTGCACGCACTCAAGAGACGACAAAAACAAACCTCACCGTTTTCCTCTGTGCAAGAAAAGTTCACGGCAAACGACAAGCTTGAGATAAAATTTAAAAGCACCGGTGATCTAGATAACAAGGCTCTGAATGGAGGTGAAGTAGTCAAATTAGCAGGAAGATAAAAGACCGAAATTTTGAATTTCGACGGTGGAGTATCTTGATGAGCCGTTTCCGACGTTGTGTGAATGATTAAAAAATAATAATTGTGTTATTCACAGTTTCACTAGGACCGGTAATTAATTTTCTCCTTAACTGAGTTGCTCTTTGCAGCCGTGTAGAAGATACGACCTCGGACCTTTTTTAAAGAGATGTTTATCCGTGACACAGTAGAACGCTATAATCTCCTAGACAATGCTTCTCAATTGCTCATTGCAATTGCATGGAAGAAAAGAAATATTAGTTTGGACTTCAATATGAGTATTTATATGGTCGTCTTGAGGTTATTAAAAGAAGCAATTTTATGGGAGCGGAGATTAAGATGGGAAACATAAGTTCGCACTGTCATTTCCCAAAATCAAACATTTAAATGAAACCCACACAAAGGTGAAAATTAAGGAATTGGATGATAAAATACGCAGAAGGCCTTGTGGTTTTATATGAAAATACAAAGAAAGCTTTTTTAACCTCAAGGAGCAAATAGCCGCTATTGATTTGAATTGAGACAATTCCTGAAAATATAATTTTGATCCGATGCAATTGAGGCAACTCTGTCTCATGAAAAATGCATTGGCGCCAATTCAGCAATACAAACAAAACAAGCTTGAAGTTTACAAGAGCCGCAGTGAATTTTATTGTAGTCACTAAACCCTAGCAAAGTGAAATAACAAACTGATATCATTTAAGCAACAAGTTCTGGTATTTCAAATACCATTTTGAACCAGATGTAAACGCATAACAAATTTATATATCAACATTTACTAATTTTGTTAGTCTCTTCTAAATCTCTTAGAGATTTATTTTTACGAACGTTACTATTTAGTTACATTTAAGTCTATGAATATTACCAGCGTGCTGTGAATGTGAAATTGTGCTTTTCACTAGAAGTACCACCTTAGTAGTGAATGGATTTAATATCATATTGAAAACATAATTTGAAATCAAGCAGGTGGAAATAGCACTTCAACGAACACCTGAGATCGTAGCCAGTGAGGATCACGACAGCGGATACAACTACTACAGACAAAATCTTCATCATACGGCAAATACTCCAGAAATGTTGTGAATTCCAGGTTCATCGGTTTTAAGGCGGCGAACGACAGTTTCACAAAAAAATATAAAAGCAACGATGGACGGTGTGCAAAAGCTGCGCGAAGATTTCAGGTAAACATTCCCATTCTTTTCAATCTCCTTTACTAGGTTCAATATGGCCCCGAGATGTCATGCGACGAGCCGGATTAAACAGCTGTGGTGAGATTTTCACGAGATACAGCCAATTTGAAACGTGAAGCAAGAAAGGGTCGGTGAATGCGTCGAAAACAATGTACAAATAAAAAAAAGAAAAAAAAGAAAACAATGTACAATGAAAGAAAACAATATAGAGCTTTGGATTTTCGGGTTCTGCATATAGATGGGTCGAAAGCTATTTGTCTGACAGAACTCAACGGATGGCTTTTAATGATACTGTTTCGAGCCCTGTGGAGAATATATATTAATGACATGCGACGAGTCTTGCGCTTTTGTGTTATAAATATTTTTCATGATGATACCTTTGTTGTTCATTGCAGCTAAAAGCCTTGATGAGGCCATTTCTAATTTGAATGCAGATTCATGTCCTCTAAGTAGATGGTTAAAGTACAAACAGTTGAAATTGAACATAAGTAGAACTAAATTCATGGCTATTTCGCGGAATCGAGTTATCGAAAACGTCTCTGTTAAAATTGATGATGAGACAATTGATCGCGTTCGTGAGATTAAATATCTTGGAATGATTATTGATGATAGATTAAAATTTGACTCTCACATTGACGATGTCATCAAGAAAAAAGCCAAGAAGTACGGTATTCTCTGCCGATTGAAAAAACGATTTAACTATACTGCCTGTAACCGCATATCAGTCCCATACACAGATAAAAAGAAACACTGAATTTTCTGCGTTATCTAATGCACATAAAGGGAATGCTAGATTTGGCAGAAAATAATGGGATATTTCATGTAAATTTAAGCTAGATAACGCCTAAATCTAGCCTGTTGTATGAAAGATTGCAAACAATATCGTTGTTTACGCTTCTTTGGCTTGGAATTACACGAGGGGAGATTTTACACTCTTGTTAATATTAATTACTTTTTTCTGTGTATTACTTTTTGACGTTTTTGAGGTATGTTGCGCAATTGCCTTTTTTTTTTTATCATATTTTCGAAAGCAATAATAAAATTTAGCAGTTAGTTACAAAAAAGGTGAAAAAAAAAAAATCAGGTCGGTTTGTCCCATCTTAAAAGTAACCGCATATGAGTCCCATTATTGAAGTAACCGCATATGAGTCCCATTTTAGAAGTAAAATAAAAATATTTAACATCTTTTAGAATTATGGTTGTATTTCTCAAATGTTCAATAAGGAGACGATTTTGGAATAATATTGTAATAAAAATCCATTCTACCAATCAGTCTCCCGTTTGTCCAGTTTGAGACAATTAAATTAAAGATCTCTTCTTTTCTTCCTCAACCAACCAATGGTTTTATATTAACTGGTTTTTCCTGTCAGCGCCATTGCCTCGAGGTTGGTTCTTTTTTTCAATTGACCTTCCAAAAAAAATGTGAAATCTCCGTGAAACACAAGCTTAGAACAGCAATTTTCAACTCGTTCCAGTCGGTTAAATATTTCGTAATACGCTAAATAATGGGAGCAGGTTTCGCGTCTTTTTAAGTTCAAAATTTATAATTCTACATTTTTGGCCACGTTACATGGAAAGGGAAGGGTGTTGATCATATCCTATGAATGTACTACATGGTGAAGGGAGAGTTAAAATGGTTGGAAAATGTCTTACGTAATATTTGAACGAATCCCATGACAAAGCATACCGCATCAGAGCAATATTGTTGAACAAACAGAATGGGTCTGGTATGCGGTTACATTTATGCTTGATGGACAAAGTAACTGCATATCTTGTCCCAATGCGTTTTTTTCCTCAAAAACACATTAAAAAAAAAATTATTGTATAGTGAGCAATGCATACTATTACATATAAACTATCAAAATATAGAGTAAAAAAGTACGCCAAACAGCCTGAATCAAGAAAAATGCTTTCCTAAATTGAATGATCGTTTTCTCGGTTTGCTGTTTTTCAATATGGGACTGATATGCGGTTACAGGCAGTATAGCTAGTAAAATACAATTGTACAAATCTATCATCTCTCCTCACATTGAATTTTGCCCTTCTATTTTGTTTTTAGCTAATCAAACACAAATATCGGGATTACAGCGTTTGCTTAATAAGATAATGCGTTTGATTTTGAGATATAACAGGTTTACTTCCTCCTCTTTTTTGTTAGATGCCCTACAGTGGCTATCGATGAAGCAGAGAGTTGTGTATTTGACAATGGTGTTCATTTTTAAAGTAATAAACGGTTTGCTGCCTCGATATTTGTGTAATCGAATTGAAAGAGGAAGCGATATTCATAGATATAACCCTAGAAACGCGGATGATGTAAGAACACCATATTATTTGTACGGAGCTTCACAAAATTCGTTGTTTTTTAAAGGTATAAATGTTTTCAATTCGATGTCTATATACATCAAACGTGCAGCAACATGAACAGATTTAAAGAGACAACGTACTTCACACATCAAAGCTACCTTTCGAACATCTACTCTGTTAACTTTTTACTCTTGACTAATTTTGTATCTTGACGATGTTATTACAGCGGATTTTTTGTTTGGTTTATTGTTAAATGTTTTATATTTGTCATGGGGCACAAACAAACTAAATTTTTCGTCTCGATGATGATGATGTGTTAAAAGTTTTTGTTTGTTATTGTAATTTAGAGTAGTTTTTTATTTTTTTATGAAATCTTCAAAAGTTTGAGCCTAGCGCGTGGTACACAGGTATAAAGGCCTTCTTTTTGAATTTAAAAAAAAAAAATATTGGCCTTTGATGCTTGAGAAGATGCCATGAAATCGAAGTGGGTTGTCTGGCTGATTGTCGGGGAATTCTTTGTCAATTCAGTTGTGGTTGAAATTAAAAGTTTGGCCGTTCAAAATTTTTTTCGGTTTTGAAATTTTCTCGATTTCCTTGATTGGGGATATCCTTGGTCAGCCCAAAACTAAGGTGGCGGTTCCATTTGTGTTGGAACCCCATTGACTCTGGAGCGGGCAGGATCGGATATTGGCTTGTCTTTTGATAATTTCCTTATACGAGATTCTGTGATTTGAACTGTAGCTGGGACTGCTTGCGAACATTTTTGGTTGACATCAATAGCTTTTCACAATTACATCGTTGTAAAGCAAATGAACAGTTTTGGAAGAAGTTTATATCTATAGATGCAATCAGTTCGTTTTTAGTTTTGCATAACTGGTTGAATTGTTTTCAAATAAATTATCTAATAGATAAATCGTCTAGCTCAAACCTTTGTTGTGGTAAGTAGCGGGACCATCACCATATATCATCATATAGGGAAGGTCCATTAATTATGTCACGCAGTAGGAGGGGAGGGGGGATTTGAGAAAACGTGACGATCCATACAAAAAATTTGAAGGTCCATACAAAAAACGTGACAAGGGGGGAGGGGGGTCATGAAAAGTCAATTTTTGCGTGACGTAATTAATGAACGTTCCCATATATCATATATTATAAAATGTACCGATAGACGGGGGTTCTTTCAAGGTGGTGGATAAAGTTGTCTACCCTAAACTATTGGTAACGGCAGACAACAACCAAAGACCTGAAAGACGAAGGCGCATCATCACTGGAAGCCGTGCTTATTACACTAGTTTACAAAATAAATCAAAAGTGATGAAATTTACAATTCGACTAATGTTTCTAATTTAAAATTTTGCAGAATTCAAAAATTTCGTCAAAAAAAATAAAAGTAGAACAGTTTTCGAGGTATGGATATAAGTTGTTTTTTTTTTAAATGAACAAAATCACATTTACCTAACGCGTTATATTCAATTTCAAATATTTTGTCATCATATCAAGAAGAATTAAATTTAACAGTGATCTTCTGAACATTGCAATTTTCATTACATATGTTTTTTGGAGATTTGTAAAATTAATGTGATTTACATATGGCTAAAATAACGCCAAAAAAAAAAAATCATGTGTAGCTTGAAGCCAAAAATGAAGAAAATAAAGGCTCATTGGAGGAAATTGGTTGAAAAATAAGGAAGTAATGCCAACAATCAATATGCAACTAGTGATTTGAAATTGGATCACTGTTGTAGAACCCATTGGTCCGAAGTACACCTTGACAGAATATTTGAGAGTGTGTTCGTGTGAGTTCATTATTAGGGGCGCATTATTAAGCTTGGGACCGATGTGCTAGTACTGACTGAGCCAAGAAAAAAATCGTATTTGATCTTATCTGGTCTTAGAGTTCGTCTATGGTAATGCTGGTTTTTAGAAAAAGTGCAGAATTGCGGGGAAAAACAGAAATTTGAAACAAATACGCCCGTTGCTCTCTCTCTCTCTCTCTCTCTCTCTCTCTCTCACACACACACACACACACACACACACACACAAACAAACACACACACATACATTTTGGGTTTCTTCCCATCGAATCTTGGCGACGAAACTGATGAGCACGGTGAACGATACCAGTGTGTGTGTGTGTGTGTGTGTGTGTGTGTGTGTGTGTGTGTGTGTGTGTGTGTGTGTGCGCGGCGGGCCATGTTCCTCTTTTTAGAAAGCGTTAAGTACAATAAGTACAATTATAATAACAATTTTAAGACATTATGAAAACAAGAGTAATGATAAAGTTATGCGCTGATAAAGTAATGCGCTACATGAGTGAGGTTAGCTGACTCATGATGAATATTTTGTTAATTTTTTTTTGCGTAGCTGGAAATTTAAAATACATTCAGTAATAAGTGCAAAAATGTAAGGAAGATTCATTTGCAGTTTCTACAAGGTATGGCAGAAAATAATGCGAAAATTTGTACTGTTTCATTCAAATCCCATTTGCAACTAATTCAAGCATTTCAAGTTATCTTTATAAAGTCCTTGTAAACAAATTTTTTCAATGTGTCCTCAATTTTTATTAATAACATCCTCGAGCCGACGCCGGAAGCCAGAGCATGCCTTTCGGACGTAGTCCTCCGACATTGACTGCCATGTGCGTGCTATGGTTGACTTCAGGGTTTTCACAGTAGGGTGTGATGTTTTGCAGGCTCGTGCTTCAACATATGCCCAAATCGAATAATCCAACGGATTAAGATCTGGACTGCTAGGGGGCCACAAATCCGTCGGCCAAAACTTCATGTTATCGTTCAACCATTGTTGGGTTCGATTGGACGTGTGACACGGCGCTCCATCCTGCAGTAGGACAACGTTTTGGTCCTCGGAGAAATTGGCCTTCACCCTGGGAAGCACTTGGTCCTTTAAAATACCGATATACACTTCGGTATTGATTTTAACTCCAGCATCAATGAAAACAGGCGGCATTTTCAAACCGTTGGACGCCACCAAGCCAAACATCATGACACCAACCGGATGTTTGGTTTGAAATATGAATTTCACTTTTTCCGGAACGTTCTCTATTTTCTGCGGTGAAATGAACCGGTCCGTGTGGCTGTTGGCCACAGCATCGACCCGGTCCGTAATCATGTGGCGTTTTACTCTGATTCTGGAAGATGCATGCAGGTCTTCTTTGATGATTCTCCGCATGGATTTCTCCGAAATATTGGCTTCCTTTGCAAGTTTTCTCATGGAACGCACCGGGTTGCGAGCAATTTTTGCACGGACCGATTTGATCACGTTCGGCGTGCGTGCAAAGCGCGGACGTTCGCTCCCCGGCTTCCGCTGCCGGACCATCATGCGAGGGACTTTTTCATGCAGTAAACTGTATTTGCCAAATGGCACCCCTACCACCTTGGCAATCTCTTTCGGCTTCTTCTGGGTGAGCAACAAACTGGTGATCACTTCTTTCGCGAACACTTTGACGAATTTGCAATAAAACAAATAGAATGCTGGATGCAGCACTTCTTCTGGGTGAGCAACAAACTGGTGATCACTTCTTTTGGGAACACTTTGACGAATTTGCAATAAAACAAATAGAATGCTGGATGCAGCACTTGAAAGTAAACATAAACGAAAACACTTTCGACTAGCTGCACGGAACTAACCCAATACTCAAGTTTGAACATTTTCGCATTATTTGCTGCCGCACTCTTGCAGTAGTCAAGGCACCAGACACATCTTAGTCGTAAAAGGAATAAAAAGGATGGGAAAGATCGTTGTACTGAAAATTATTTAAAATGTTGAACGTTAAATATTTTGTATCTCTCTGGGATAATACAAGGTTATCAAAAATGCACTTGAGTTCAGAATCTACAGTTGTAACAACAGCTTTTAGGGCTATATGAGGTTGCTATGTGTGTTCAAACAAATAAAATGAATCTTTTGGAAGGTCCACAGTCACCCAAACTCTCCTGGCGTTTAAAATCTGAGATTCACAGTTATAATTGGAATTTTTAGATCATACAAGATAACAATAAATATTCAAACATTATGAGATATTCTTCTAGATTACCCAAACTATCCTGGAATTTATAATTGAAAATTCACAGCTGTAACTGTAGCTTGCTAGACCAAACAAAGTAAGAATATGTATTTGACCAATATATGTGACTCTTCTGGAAGGTTATAGTTAGAATGAGATATCTGGGGATATTTTATGTCACCAAAACTGCCATGGAGTTCAGAAACTAGGATCTTCAGTCGTAACATTAGCTTTATAACCTATAAATTCTTCAACGATACGCAATCAAACACATTCAGTGATTCTTCTGTAAGGTCATCAGTCATTATCTGATTATCTTGGGATGTTCAAGCAAAACTGACTTGAGCTCAGAACTTATTTTATACAGTAGCAACCGTTGTCTAAAAAATGTTTACTTCTTTTTAAATCATTTCTATGCTATTGAACACAACTTTAATTATAACACACCAAAGTGCTCATATAACGCTTGAAAAATTTTAGGCCTGAGAGGGTTAGTTCAATAAATATTGCAATGTACAATCTGAATGGCTTACATTTAGTTGCGTCTTCATACTTCATCATTCCGAACAACCCAACATGGCTATGCCTTGTAGTTTTTTTTCTGTGCTCACTCGATCACACGCCACCGAACAATAGTAAAGTGAAATAATAGACAACGCGCTAAGCCCGGTAACAAAATTGTGCACAGCAAGGTATTGAAACATCCGTTCAAAGCTGATGCTCGAAACGAAAAAAAATGCAACAGTACTGGCCAGCATACGCTGCAAATAATAGAATGAAATACGTAGAGATGATTTGAATATGAATGAAATAGAAAGTAATCAATGAGAGTTTGTCATTGCTAGACTCGCCTACTGAACAAAAAACTCTAGAAATATTTTTAGTTTTTGCTGACAATCCTACCAAGCGTTTCCATTATTCCAAATAACTTTGAACTTCTGTAGACAGCACATAAGAGCACTAAACATAAGTGTACGGAAATATTTTTTTAGTGGCCGTGCGCCTCGTAGTTGCTAAAATGTGTTCCGATCAAAATTTGGTCAAACAGTAATATATGTGAGTCGATCAAAGTTTTACTTAATAAGTTAAATTCTCTTTCTTTTTCAAGTTCAGTTAATACAGAATACATGAGATACATTCAGCTAAGCTTCCTTTTTACCGAATGCGAATTGCCGGGCCTTTCGTTTAACACCTGCCATAAGATTTTGTACTGTCTCCTAGTTCACTTTATTCGCCGCAGAACCCCAGTTTGCCTGGAACTGTTTCTCGCTCACAACAGCTTTTTGAGTCTTCTTAAGGTTCCGCTTAAGGATGACCCAATATTGTTCGATTGGGCCGAGCTCTGGCGTGTTGGGAGGGTTCTTGTCTTTGGTCACCACTTAAACTTTGTTCGCAAAATTCCACTCCATGGTATTTTTTCCGTAATGGCAAGCTGCCAAAGCCGGCCAAAATAGAACGGAACAATTGTGTCGCTTCAGGAAAGGCAGTAGACGTTTTTGTAGGCACTCGCTCAGATAAATTTCCAGGTTGACGGTTCCGGTTGCAATGTGAACGTTGCTCTTCAAGTCACAGGTACAGATGGCCTGCCACACCAGATATTTCTTCGCGAACTTTGACAGTTCAATGTGCTTGAAAATATCTGTCTGTTTTGACCGAAAAACCCTTTATTTGCGCAAAGAACCACAAAGATGAAGCTTGGGAGTAGCTGAACATCTGCAATTTGCAAGTTCACTAATTCATTCTATTTATAGATCAGTAGCCACGCCAACCACGTCCTCACGGTCTTTGGGGAGGGGAGAAGCATGATTTGTTTGAAATTCATTGTTAACACGTACGTCCCCAACCCCTCTGAAACCGAAAATTTTAAATTTAAAATTGATGATACTCCATCGTTAGTCATCGGATTTTTTTGCGGTTTTTTGCAATAGATCACAAATATATCCTAGTTTATAGATCTGCACTGGTTATTCCGAAAATTTTCGTAGTTTCGGATTCCAAGGTGGGAGTACTGGGGTAAGTACCTGTCCAGGGATGGTGGACAAAACATTTTTAGTAGCGAAACATGGCATGCGACACATCAAACTTCATGATTTTGAAAAACTGTGTCATCAAAAGACATTTTAAAGATTTCTGACCATACTGGCCACTAAAAGAGGCCCTGCAGGATCCGAGTTCCTCCGGAAAATTGGCCATATTCAAATAGTTGCCAAAACCTGGCTATCGACACATCAAACTTCAGGATTTTGCAAAACTAGGTCATCAAAAGACGTTTTGAGAATTTCTGGCCATACTGGTCACTCTGGGAGGCCCTGCGGGATCCAAGTTCCTCCGGCAAAGTGGCCATATTCAAATCTTTTCCAAAACCTGGCTTGCGACACATCAAACTTCATGATTTTGCAAAACTTGTTCTTCAGAGGACATTCTGAGAGTGTTTGACCATACTGGCCACTTAAAAAGCTCTTGCAGGCCATATTCAAATCGATACCAAAACCTGGCTTGCGACATATCAAGCTTCATGATTTTGCAAAACTTTGCCTTCGGGAGACATTTTGAGGGTGTCTGACCATACTGGCCACTTAGGAAGGCCCTGCGGCATCCGAGTCCTTCCGGCAAAGAGGCCATATTCAAAAAAATTCCAAAACCTGGCTTGCGACGTATCAAACTTCATGATTTTGCAAGATTGTGTCTTCGGAGGGCATTCTTCGAATTTTCTACCATATATCTAACCAAATCGTTTGCCAGGAAACTTTATCGTTCTGCTTATGCACGTAGGATCGATTGAAAAAAGTAAACCTCGCCTCAGTTTTGTAATATGTCCGTCCTCTTTGTACTTTTTTTAATGAATTTCGTTACGCTTTGGTGCCCTAAAATGTGTGTGTCTTTTCCAGCTCGACAGTATCCTTTTTTTAAAAGTAGTTGTTTAGTTAGGGCATGGACCACTAGCCGAGAGAACCATGATTAGAAGAGCTTATTTTTTTTTTTGCTTATTTATTTTCCGTCGGCCTATTTCCTTACATGGTGACAATCACCGACGCCAGGGAGACGAGTCCACCACCTGAACCCTACCTAACGACTCATGACTATGAACCGGGACCAACGGCTTTACTTCTCTTCCGAAGGAAGACGTGACCAAGATTTATTCGCCTCAGAAAAACCACCGACGTCGACCGGGATAGAACTCAGACCCAGGGGTATCAGTAGCAGTCACGCTTACCACTACACCACCGACGCCGGCAGAAAGAAGAGCTTATGTCATAACAAATATTGTGGTTGTGCGGTTGAAACGGGATTTTCGTTTTTGTTTTGTATTGTTCGATAGTGTGAATTATTTTTGTGCAAAATTTTAAATGACTTGAAATCTGATAAAACGAGCATCGTGGATCTGGATTCAGCCTGGTTGGAAAAGGATCTGATCCATATTGATCACAACACAAACTTTTGCAAAATCATTAAACTTGATATGTCACCAGCCAGGTTTTGGAAACGATTTCAATTTGGACACTTTTCCGGAAGAACTCGGATCCCGTAGGCCACTCCAAGTAGCCAGTATGGTCAGACACCCTAAGAATGTCCTCTGAAGACTAAGTTTTACAAAATCCGGAAGTTTTATGTGTCGCAAGCCAGGTTTCGGTAACGGTAACGAATTCCTGGAGGAATTAGAATTCCGCAAGGCCTCTTTAAGTGTTCAGTATGGTCAGGAATCCTCAAAATGTCTTCTACAAACCCATTTTTCCAAAATCATACATTTTGATGGGTCGCAAGCCAGGTTTTGGAAAAGATTTGAAAATGACCACTTTTCCGGAGGAGCTCGGATCCTGCAGGGTCTCTCCAAGTGACCAGTATGATCAAAAACTCTCAAAACGTCTTCTCATGACCTAGTTTTGCTAAATCCTGAAATTTGATGTGTCGCAAGCCAGGTTTGAAAATGGCCTCTTTTCCGTAGAAACTCCGGATCCCGCAGGACCTTCCTAAGTAGCCAAGCTGGTCAGACACCCTCAGAATGTCCTCCAAAGACCTAGTTTTGCAAAATCATGTAGTTAGCTATGTCGCAAACCTGGTTTCGGTAACGATTGGCCTTTTTCCCGGAAGAACTCGGATCTTTCAAGAGCTTCTTAAGTGGCCAATATAGTCAGGAATCCTAAAAATGTCCTCCAAAGATAAAGTTTTGCGAAACGAAGAAATTTGATGTGTCGCAAGCCTGGTTTTAGAAAAAAATTGAATATGGCGTCTTTCCCGAAGAGACCCGGATTTCGCAGGGCCTCCCTCAGTGTCCAGTATGGTCAAACACCCTCAGAATGTCCTCCAAGGACCAAGTTTTGCAAAATCATGAAGTTTCATGCGTCGCAAGCCAGGTTTTAAAAAGATTTGAATATGACCACATTCCTGGAAGACCTCGGATTCCGCAGGGCCTTCCTAAGTGGCCAGTATGGTCAGATATTCTCAGAATGTCCTCCGAAGACAAAGTTTTGCAAAATCATGAAGTTTAATATGTTGCAAGCCTGGTTTCGGTCACGATTTGAATATGGCCTCTTTCCCGGAGGAACTCGGATCTCGCAAGAGCTTCTTAAGTGGCCTATATGGTCAGGAATCCTCAAAATGTCCTCCGAAGATAAAGTTTTGCAAAATCATGAAGTTTGATGTGTCGCAAGCCAGGTTTTGGAAAAGATTTGAATATGGCCATTTTTCCGGAGGCACATGGATCCCGCAGGTCCTTCCCAAGTGACAAGTATGGCCAGAAATTCTCAAAACGTCTTCTGATGACCTAGTTTTGCAAAATCATGAAGTTTGATGTGTCGCAAGCCAGGTTTTGGCAACTATTTGAATATGGCCACTTTTCTGGAGGAACACGGATCCTGCAGGGCCTCTTTGAGTGGTCAGTATGGTCCAGGAATCTTCAAAATGTTTTCTGATGACCTAGTTATTCAAAATCATGAAGTATGATGTGTCGCAAGCCAGGTTTAAGAAAAGATTTGAATATGGCCACTTTCCCGGAGGAATTCAGATTCCACAGGGCTTCCCTAAGTGGCCAGTATGGTCAACAATCTCAAAATGTTCTCCGAAGAGCAAGTTTTGCAAAATCATGAAGTTTGATATGTCGCAAGCCAGATTTTGGAAAAGATTTGAATATGGCCACTTTTCCGGAGGAATTCGGATCCTGCAGGGCCTCCCAAGTGACCAGTATGGCCAGAAATTCTCAAAACGTCTTTTGATGACCTAGTTTTGCAAAATCATGAAGTTTGATGTGTCGCTAGCCAGGTTTTGGCAATGATTTGACTATGGCCACTTTTCCCGAGGAACTCTGATCCTGCAGGGCCTCTTTTAGTGGCCAGTATGGTCAGAAATCTTTAAAATGTCTTTTGATGACATAGTTTTTCAAAATCATGAAGTTTGATGTGTCGCATGCCATGTTTCGCTACTAAAAATGTTTTGTCCACCATCCCTGGACAGGTACTTACCCCAGTACTCCCACCTTGGAATCCGAAACTACGGAAATTTTCGGAATAACCAGTGCAGATCTATAAACTAGGATATATTTGTGATCTATTGCAAAAAACCGCAAAAAAATCCGATGACTAACGATGGAGTATCATCAATTTTAAATTTAAAATTTTCTGTTTCAGAGGGTTGGGGACGTACGTGTTAAAG